>JABCRI010000608.1:0-30576 GCA_015143295.1 Tetracentron sinense
CCTGTCACATGTCACACACATTGTACGTAGTAGCCGAGAGACCGGCCTCGGATTGTCTCTGGCGAAGCCAGAAAGGGATCTCGGGGTTCCATTCATTGTGCGGCAGCTGGCAGCAAAATGGGGAGAAGTCATTTATTTTCTCCCCATGATTTTTGACTTCTCCCCATTTGATATCTCTTTCCCTTATTCTGACACACTTATCGCCACATGTCCATTTGTGTGTGGAGAAGTCAAAATCATGGGCCCCATGATTTTGACTTATCCACCACATGTCACCTATTCTATGGAACCCCGAGATAAGCCCTTTCTGGCTTCGCCAGATGCAAGCCAAGGCCCCGAGAGACCACTATTTTCTGTCATCTGCAGAGAAAATCCGTGGCCGGAAAAGATTCCATCATCGCATGATCATGGCTTCCCAAGTCAAAGATGTCCTGAGTCCTCACCCCATGGGTTAGGATTAAATTATAATTAAACATGAAATTATTTTATTTTATTTATTAATTATAATTAAATTATTTCATTTCTTTATAGTTTATTCAGTGGACTCGGAGGATGGCCAGGCCCAGCATACCAGTCAAAAGACTGGGTCCTGAACCTCTGATATGAGCTACGTGTCATGATATACGAGATTTGGACCACTTGATTCAACCTTTGACCTAAGCATTTCCATAATCAACAATGGCGGCTCCATACAAATACAAATGACTTTTACAGAGAGAGAGAGAGAGGCTAAAAGAATCTGAAACTGACAGAGAGAGAAAGAAGAAAAGAAAAAAAAAAAATGGAGAGAAGGCTTCAAGAAGCAGCACTAAAGGGGAATGTTACTTCCTTGCTGGAATTGCTTCAAGAAGATCCCCTTCTTCTCGATCGAATCATCGTCGCTTGCATCTCCGATACACCTCTCCACGTCGCTGCAATTCTCGGCCACACCGATTTCTCTCGAGAACTTCTGAATCGAAGCCCCGATCTTGCCCGAGAATTCAACTCCGAAGGGTCCTCTCCTCTTCACTTGGCGTCGGCAAAAGGGTACCTGGACATAGTAAAAGAGTTGTTATTGATCGATCCAGAGATCTGCTTTGATCGCAACCAAGATGGACGAACCCCTCTTCATGTTGCAGCTGTTAAAGGCCGAGTCGAGGTCCTTAACGAGTTAATTCGGGTCAAACCAGAAGCGATTCGGGTGCTCACGGATCGGGGAGAGACTATTCTGCACCTGTGTGTGAAGCATAATCGCTTGGAAGCGTTAAGGCTGTTGGTGGAGTCGATAGAGAAAGATGAGTTTTTGAATTTGAAGGATCGTCTTGGCAACACCATTCTGCATCTCGCTGTAGCCAAGAAGCACGTTGAGGTATGGTTAATTGGTTTCCTCTTCTTAAATTTTTGTTGATTAATTGATGAAATTAGACTAAGAGAGATCGATAACGATTTGCCCCTGGATTTTGTTTGGATTTCCACTGGGGTTTTGTTTGGATTGCTGTAAAAAAATAAAAATAAATAAATAAACATAATTTGGGCAGCTTTTAGAAGTGTCCAGTCCAAGAAATCTAACTATACATCCATCCACCTACTGGATGGGCCATAGACAATGCTTTTACAAATTGGGAAATTCATGAGTGTCACCCTTTTGTTAGCATATAGGGCTGGTGGTCTGTGATTATGAACCATGATTATTTCTGTTAGGATTTGCCTATGAATCTATTTTATGTAAAATCTTTTAGGACTAGAGTTTGGGAAAATCATAGGAGATTTAAGATTTGATTTTAGGTTCTAAAATTCACTACATAAGCCTTGCGTGTAGGCTTACTATAATAGGCTGAGGACATGAGAGTGAAAAGGCTCTTCCAGGGAGAGGCCGGGTAATTCTCAAGAAGAGTCTGGAAAAAGAGCGGTGGCTATTGGGAGAACAAGTAGCTCTGGAGAAGAAGAGCAAGCTCACGGTTAAATTTAGTGGCTCTCATATGGAGCAGACTCTCTGTGTTTGAGAGTGAAAGTTCTTATATCATGTATTACTGTATTATGGAGGTCTTTATCGTCTTTGCCTGTGAATGTAGCACTATAGTGAATGAACCACATATATCTTGTGTTTTGTTTGCGTTCTGTGAATTTTCTTCTTTGTCACATTACCATCGAACCTCAAGATCGCAATATTCGACACAACAATTTCCTCATTCCACCATACCATGCCATACCATACCATACCAGAGTAATGTTAAGTACATTCTCAGTTTTAATAAATTTCAACCATTAGCAATGGCATGTTGGATCATCCCCAAGAAAATCGTTGCATCTAATAGTAGGATTCAATCAATGTGTCTGTTGGGTATAATGCGACTTTTGCATCCATCAAAGAAACAAAATCAATTATGTTAATAACAAATTATTTTCCTGCCTTGTTATAACTTAGTGCTAACCCATTTATACTCATAAGAAGATGTCAAAATTTTGCAGACCATGAAATTCTTGCTTACGAGTGCTGGGGTAGAAGTAAACGCATTAAATGTCAATGGTTTCACGGCTTTGGATGTTTTAACACAAAGTCCAGAAGATTTGAAAGATATGGAAATTAGAGAGTCCCTTGAATGTGTAGGAGCATTAAGAGCCAAGGATCTACCTTCTGTGAAGGGCGATTGGGTTTCAACGACGAAAATCCCTCAGACAGCACAGCCACCAGCATCACAGAAGATCAGTTCGAAGCAACAAGTTAAGAAGCCTAAGCATCAGCAAACCGATTGGTTGGGTAGGAAAAAGAGCGCATTAATGGTGGTGGCTTCACTTATTGCAACAGTGGCCTTCCAAGCCGGACTAGCTCCACCAGGTGGTGTTTGGCAAGATGAGCTACAAACGGATGCAAACGGGAATCCTGTAGACAAGCCACACCATGTGGGTATGTCTGTAATGGCTTATGAGAAGCCAGATATATACGGCCAGTTCATGATTTTCAACACAATCAGTTTCCTTGCATCTCTAAGCATAATCTTGCTACTTGTTAGCGGATTACCTCTAAAGCGTCGGAGATGGATGTGGGTTCTAATGGTTATCATGTGGCTCGCAATCTCTTCGAGTGCGCTAACTTACTTCATTGCACTAACAAACATGACGCCAGAACACGTCCAGCGTGTCCTCTATGATGTGACAAAATTCATTTTTGGTATGGTTGGGACTGATCGCAGTCCTTTTCTTAGTACATGTTGTTCGTATGGTTTTCTGGTCTCTCAAGAAGTTTGGGTATATTAAGGAAAAAGAGAGTGGGACTCTCCTTATAAGAGATGATAGTATTGAAGATGTTTGAGATGGAAAATACACATCTTCTTTGTTTTTTTATAGCTCTTCTTGTTGTGGCGGGCTTGTTGATATTACTTTGGCTGTTTGATGTGTTGAGTTTACACCTATATTCTTTTTATGAACTTCAAATGTATAAATATACATGTATGGTATTGTTGAAATACTTTGGAATCATTTTGGGTATGTTTGGCTAAGGCATTTTCTGCTGGGATATGATGCGGGACACGCAATCCATTATTTTGCTAGTATTGGGTGTAAGTTGATAGTTTATTTACGAGTTTAACCACGTAAGTTTAGAGGAATGCAATTTTTTTTTTATTGGTTGAATTTTTGTTATGATACTTGTAACTATGTATAGCAGAGCAGACCTACCATTTCTCAAAACCCTTATTGTAGAATCTATCTGTGCTATTTTCAGTTCCGTTGGTGTGCTTTTGTTGTATATCATATAAGGAAAATTTTCCAACAAGCAATTGTGGTTATAGAGAAAATTCTTCTAAGCACTATAAGAGCCATTCTATACAAACTAGATGGTGTTGTTTTAAGATCAAAGCCGGACAATTAAAGTTGACTATTCTAAAAATATGTATTAAAATCAACCTAAGATGGACGTCCGAAAGGCAAAGGGAAGTAAATTATGCAACTGACTATCATGGAGGATTAACAGTTTAAATATCAAGAGGAGCTCTGCTTCACGGTTGTGCGGAGCTCCCCTTTTTACACTAACACAATGGCAATCTTGTAATTAAATGAATTATAAACTACCCCTGCTACTTTTAGTAATTACAAACATGCCATGGCTGTAGTTTAAAAAAGAGAGCTCCTCTTCATCACCGTGAAGCAGAGCTCTGGCTGAAAATTAATCTCGAGGATTAAAGGCATCATCTCAACAATCTATCAATTCATGATGCAAGTAAGTTTGTCTAATGCTTGGAACCTGAAATTTCTTAAATTTGGTATATTGTGTAACGTGATGCCACTTATGCTCCAATGCTCACTCCATAACGTCGAGACTGTGGTTGTAGTTTACCCAAATTTATTTTTTTTTTTTAAGTTTTCCTAACTCTTACATATGGTATCATGATGCCGCTCATTCTCCATTGCTCACTCTATGACGTGGAGAGTGCGGTTCTAGTGTGTGACTGTTTAACTAGTATTCTTAAAATGGCAAAGGAAAGTTCTCTCCTTACCTTAAGGGGGTAGACTAGTGGTTCCCGAGACATACGCCTCACCAAGCAAATGGTACTGCGTTTGACTTCTCACTCCTTCAGGGCCAGCCTCGCATGGGATTTTCTCGGACTTACCTAGTCTGGCAGGTAAAGAGAAGAAATCCTCACCTCTCATGCCTCTCACTCTCCCATCAGAGAAGGAATCTCTCTCAAAGATGCAATCTCCACTTTTAAAGAAGTTTCCAATTCTAGTTTAGTAACTAAGACAATTAACTCCTTAATTGTCTTCTTTCTTTTAAACCACTTTCCTTTAATCCATAACCGTGTATACAGAAGATGGCTTGGATGCTTTGTATGTGAACACAGAATATTAATATTCTGGACTCTTGTCAATCAGTGTACGTAGGCAAAGTACAACTAGTTAACACTATTTTCTCCTCTTGCTTTATTGTTTCTTTACCCTTATCCTGCGCCACTCTCAGCAGCCCTCGCAGAAGCATCTCTGCAAAAGTTCATCTACCTCAAATGAAACTGAGGACACAGTTCTGCTTAGATGGCAAGGTCGGAGAAGGATGTTGAGAATGGGAGAGAGAGAAACACGATTGGAGATAACGGTTGCTTGAAAGAAGAACGGCATTCTGCCAGTACCAGCAGTTCCCCAAGCTTCATCTCTCCTGTGCAGAATTGGTCTGAAGGAAAGGATGCTTTGCCTTATGCTAACATTCTTCGCTGCGGGATGTGAGCTCTCATTGGATCCTCGGGGATTGGTCCTCACTCTTAACCGTTTATAACCAATAACTAGGGTTAGGATTTGAGTTGACTTATTTTATCTATTCTAATGCCACATCAGCACAAATTCGCAAGATTTAATAATTGAGATAAACTATTAGGATATGGGAGTATACTTTGAGAGTATCCCTGGACTAATTGGGATAAGATGTTAGAGACATCCATAAATTAAAAAAAAATGGGGTTTCTTTACTTTGAAGATATACAAAACAAATAAAAATATTTATGGTAATTCTCAGAGTTAATCCCAACCCAATTATAAATACATTATCAAAACCAAACTTAAATCTGACCCAAGATTCTAAAACTTCAATCATGACCTATGAAAATATAGATGTGCTCATGTGTGTTGATGGGCAGGGTTAGAAATCGCCACCCCTAGCATTATTAATGCATATTAATTTTAATTTATTTTCAAATAAATTCTATTAATCCAAATAATGAAATTAAAATTTTGTATTTTAGTTCTATCTAATCAACCGTGCATCTAAATGATAGAATTATGAACTTGAAAGTCAAATCGATAGTTTAGTTTTCAATTTTACAGAATTTTATTCCTTTGGGTCAATTCCAATTTCATGAATCACACTCTGAAATATAGGGCCGTACAAAATGATGAATTTAGTTAATGTGATTTTTAATTGGGACATAATCTTCTCCCGTTGTAACCGGTTTTGCCAAAACCGGTTACACCCCTGAGGTGGCCACATGTCTCTTTTAACACATTTTAACTATGGTTAAGATTTACTCACCCCTAGGGTTTACTCACCTACAATTGGATTTTAGAAAAAATAATAAAATAATTTATTAACCGTGGTTAAAATTCATTACCTCCTAGGGTTAATTTTTTTTAAATATCTTTTTCTAAAAACCAAAGATAGGTGGGTGAACCCTAAGATGGGTGAATCTTAATCACAGTTAAAGGGTGTAAGAAGGGACACATGGTCACCTCGGGACCGTAACCAGTTTTGGCAAAAATCGGTTACAACTAGAGAAGATTCCGAGTCTTTTTAATTTCATCTGACAGAATTCGATTCAAAGGGTCTATTCCATATCTTCAAATCCAAAGCCCCTGAAGATTATCCTTTTCCTAAGATATTTACTTCACCATACCTATTTAACTTCTAATTGATGAATATGGGAATAGGCGAGTATCTGTGTAAGGGTCTTAAGTAATTTTAAGTTTTTGAATATATCAGTCTAATATCCTACCCAATATATCTAATTGCAATTACATATTCAAGAATATTATTTTAGTTATTAATTATATATAACTATTATAAAGAATTTTCAATTGTACACACACATATATATATATTTATTTATATATAATATTATTCGCTTATATCGACTTATAATTTCTGGTAAGGACAAAATTCAGGATATAATCAAGGACAGAGTTCAGGTCAAAATTTAGGACAGAGTTCGGGACATCAATTTTAGAAAAAATGATAATACTGAGGAACCAGAGGAGATTGAGTGTTTCTTCTGCAAGGGGAAAGGCCACATGAAAAGAGATTATTTCAAATATAAAGATTGGTGCAGGAAAAACAAAGGAGTTCATTCATCAGCGAAGTGTCAAGGTTGAGGAGCTGCTGATATTTGAGGAACTCTACACCAACAGTATTAGGGGCTGTTGGAACTTGCTGATTAGTATTAGACTTTGTTTCTGGTTTTTACTATTAGATGTTATTTTCATTGTGCCGTTGTTTAGGCGAGATATTATTTATTTGGAATGGATATAATTTAATTTTATCCTTAAGGGGAGTACACTCTCCATCAGACATATTTTTCAGACAGTTGGTAGTAATATATTAGTAGATGATCTTTATTAGCTAAACTTGGACTCGTATTTTATATCATTCTTGTTGTATGTTTGTTAACATCAGACATATGTTAAGGTCAGTGAGAGCAGGTTTGTAAGTTATATTTTGGATATCAAGATTACCAGAGATCATATTTCTAGACGTTTGGAGTTATCTCATAGGATTTCAGTTTGGTTTACAAGAGATATATCGAACTAGAAATTTAAAAATTATTCAGACTCTGATTTTGCTTGATCTTAAGATAGTTTGAAATCCTCATCAGATTCTGTGTTGTTGCATGTTTGGATTGTAAACTCATTAAGTAAAGAACTCTCCACCAGAAATTTTTTAAAGAACTTGTCACTATTATGGAACCTTTAAGAATCGTTTGATTCTTTTATTTAGTGGGAGTATTATTCATTGTTTTATATTTCAGACATTTATATAATATACATGTCATTGTTTTACACTATCAGATATTGATATGTTATGGTTATGCAAATTAAATAATTGATGCATCATTTGATTATGATTATGTTTTGACTGCACGTGCAAAAGGTAAAGACATCAAGTGATGGACTTCACATGACGGATGTCATTGATGTCAGGTTTGCCCGAGAGCCTTGCACAAAGCTCTCAAGTTGCTTGGGCTGAACATGGTTGGGCACCATGTTTGAGGCCTTCATTCTGGATACAAGGTGATGGACTTCACATGGCGGTTGCCGTAAAGTATCGGAATGACATGCATATGCTTAAATGCATGTAGCGTGGACAATTTTTGGACGTATACATTTTGATCACATAAGGTTGTGTATAGTCCATATCACACCATACCTTGCCACCATAAAGAACCGCTCTGAAACATTAGTATTACTAGCTGTTTGACCATGGAGTGGCTTGTATCATAGTAAATGAACACTAGTAGATACTAAATGCTTCCATGATCACCGTTAGTGGTGCTTTTGAATCAAAGTGACAGTTAAAGAACACTTAATTCTCGACAGCAATGTTTTTCAAAATTAAAAGAGTGGTCACTCATGTTTTTAAGGTTGTTCAATCCGAAAAGTCATTTTATTTTATTTAAGGATTGCTTGAACCAAGTGGGAGATTGTTAGGGTTTTTCTTATTAAATAAAAACCTATGTGGTCTGGCGCAATCCTTAGTTTTCAAAACTCGGATTGTATTGCTGTCAATAGAGAATGTTAAGGATAATAGGTCCCACTAAAGAGATGTGATCAAACAGGGACTCTTTAAGTGTTATTGAAGCTAACAACATGATCAGGGTTGGCGACCGTTAGATCTTTGGTGTGATCCCTCTTAACCTTTGGATCTTATGATGGGTAAAGTTTCAAGGGTATATAAAGCAAAGAGGGGGTCCCTCTTTTCTCTTACGTCAATTGGAAGCCCCATTGAATCAGACCTAAGGAGAAAAGAGAAGACTCTCTCATCTCTCTCAAGCACCGAGAAACACAGCATCACACCGTGAAGGGAATAGGGAAATTCCAGCGAAAGGTATGAGATCATCTCTTTTAAACTGTGTCCCCTTTTGATTATGAATTCTAGAAAAGTTGATTGCATGGTCTAGATTCAGGATTTGAATAATCTTGTTTTTGTTTTAACATTATTATTCTTGAATCCCAACAGTCTGGACCTTAGGGTATTTATAAATTTTCTGTTCCGATAAGATAGGAATATTAGAGGAAATGAAGTCAATAAACATTAGCCTCATGGAATGGCTGATTCCATTGTAGTATCGCATTAAAGATGCTTCCATCCACATATGATAAAAGCTTAACTATGAAGAGAAGTTCTAGATTTCCAAAACTCCCATAACATTGGTTAATAAAAATTCTTATGAATAGGAATAATCTATAGAGTTGGAATCTTTTGTAGATGTCTCTACATAGATTCCTTATAGATTCCAAAGGAGATTGCGACGCGTATCTAACCAATTTTAGACATTTTCCAATTGACCAAAGTAGTGTGGATGTTTTGCAGGACTCTTCAAAAGTTGCTTGTACAACCTAAGTAGACTGCAATTTATATCCACCAAAAGACACAGGAATGCTTAGTTCAGCACAACATTTCCATAATTTGTTGACTGAAATACAACCACCATTTTCCTACCTCTGTATAAGGGAATATGGGAAAATACATTTACACCCCTAAGGTTTGAAGAAAATATACATACACCCCCTCAGATTTCAAATAATACATTAGGTACCTTTACTTTATAAAATAATGGTACTTACACCCCCTAGCAGAAATGCTTATATATGATGATGTCATGTGTTTAAATGTATAAACTTCCAACTTTGCCCCTTCAATTTTCAGAAAACACTATTCCTACTCCAAAATAATATTTATTTATTATTTAAAAATCTGGTTATCACCCATTGAGGTTGCCACGTGTCTCTTTTGACACCCCTTAACCGTGGTTAAGAGTCACCCGCCCATCCTTGTTTATTTTAAAATATTAATTCTTTTTGAAAATTAAAAAAAGTAATCAGAGTTTTTTTAATATTAAAAACAGATTTTTAATATCACCCCTTGAGGTCGCTTGTGTCCCTTTTGACACCCCTTAACCTTGGTTAAGATTCACCCACCAATCCTTGTTTATTTTTAAATATTAATTCTGTTTGAAAATTAAAAAAAATAGAGTTTTTTTTAATATTAAAAACAGATTTTTAATATCACCCCTTGAGGTCGCCACGTGTCCCTTTTGACACCCCTTAACCGTGGTTAAGATTCACCTACCAATCCTTGTTTTTTTTTTTTTAATATTAATTATTTTTTGAAATTTAAAAAAATTTAGAGCTTTTTTAATACTAAAAAGGTTTTTTAATATCACCCCTTGAGGTTGCCACGTGTCCCTTTTGACACCCCCTCAAGGGGTGATATTAAAAAAAAATTTAATATTTAAACAACTTTAATATTTTTTTAAATTTTCAAACAATAATTAATATTTAAAAAACAAGGATGGATGGGTGAATCTTAACCATGGTTAAGGGGTGTCAAAAGGGGCACGTGACGACCTCAAGGCCTGATATTAAAAAACTGTTTTTGATATGAAAAAAACTGTAATTTTTTTTTAATTTTCAAAATTGAATTAATATTTTAAAAAAACCAAGGATGGGTGGATGAATCTTAACCACGGTTAAGGGGTGTCAAAAGGGACACGTGGCAACCTCAAGGGGTGGTATTAAAAACCTGTTTCTAATATTAAAAAAATTCTAATTTTTTTTAAAATTTCAACAAAGAATTAATATTAAAAAAAAAAACCAAGAATGGGTGGGTGAACCTTAACTACAGTTAAGGGGTGTCAAAAGGGACACGTGGCGACCTCAAGGGATGATATTAAAAATCTGTTTTTGATATTAAAAAAACTCTATTTTTTTTAATTTTCAAAAATGAATTAATATTTTAAAAAAAACCAAGGGTGGGTGGTTGAATCTTAACCATGGTTAAGTGGTGTCAAAAGGGACACGTGGCAACCTCAAGGGGTGGTATTAAAAAACTGTTTCCCATATTTAAAAAATTCTTTTTTTTTTTAATTTTCAAAAAAAAATTAATATTAAAAAAAAACAAAGAATGGGTGAGTGAATCTTAACCACGGTTAAGGGGTGTCAAAAGGGACGCGTGGTGACCTCAAGGGGTGATTTTAAAAATCTGTTTTTAATATTAAAAAAACTATTTTTTTTTTAATTTTCGAAAAGAATTAATATTTAAAGATAAACAAGGATGGGTGGGTGAATCTTAACCACGTTTAAGGGGTATCAAAAGGGACACGTGGCAACCTCAGTGGGTGATAACCAGATTTTTAAATAATGAATAAATAGTGTTTTGGAGTAGGAATAGTGTTTTTTGAAAATTGAAGGGGCAATGTTGGAAGTTTACACATTTAATTACATGACATTAGCATTTCTATGAGTTGACTAAGGGTCAACTGATGGAGGGGGTGTAAGTGCCATTATTTTAAAAAGTAAGGGTATCTAATGTGTTATTTGAAAATTGAGAACGTGTATGTGTATTTTCGTCAAACCTCAAGGGGTGTAAATTTATTTTCCCCAACAGAATATACAGAGAAAGCTTCATGTATATATGTCATCAAGGGGGAAAAGATTAGCTCTGGTGGCTGCCCGAGCTAAGCGCTCCGGCATCCACAAACAATAGGGCAGCTGGGGATAATTTAGGTGAGAAGTCGTTTCATTGTCTCCCTTGATTTTGACTTTTCCCAATTTGATATCTTTCCCTTTAAAAAGCCAGGTGCCTTATGGTTTGTGGATCCCAGGCGCTTAGCTCGGGCAGCCACCAGAGCTAATCTTTTCCCATCATCAAGCGGGACAGAGGTGTCATGTAGAAAGTATGGAGAGAAGGCTATATGAAGCATCACTGCATGGGCACGTAGCTTCCTTACGTGAATTGATACAAGATGATGAACTGATTCTCGATAGAGAGTCCCTTGCATATAGTAGCCATGCGTGGTCACGTCCATTTTGCAAGGGCACTTCTTAGGTTTAAACCGAAACCCGCCACCGAGTTAGACTGTAGAAGTTGTTCTCCTCTTCACTTGGCTTCTGTGGAAGGCTATGTCGATATAGTAAGAGAGTTAATTGTTATCGATTTGTCCTGATGCTTGCGTGTTTCGCGATCAAGATGGGAGAACTCCTCTCCATCTAGCAGCCATGAAAGGACGGGTGGAGGTGCTGGAAGTGTTGCTCAATGTCCGAACTGAAGTGACTCGCATCACAACGGATCATGGAGAGACCATTATGCATCTTTGTGTGAAACATAACCGTTTAGAGGCCCTGAAGGTGTTGGTTGAACCGGAAAGTGATGGTGAGTTTGTCAACTGGAAAGATGATGAGGACAACACCATCTTGCATGTTGCTGCAGCCATGAAGCAGATGGAGGTATATATGGTGACTTAAATATATTATGAGGAGTGTTAGCCCATTTAAGGTTTATTACTCTCACTTAAATATATTGCTAGTCGGTTGCACCATAGCCATACTCTCAGTCAACCCATATTTTCATCTTCTACCAATCACAGCCCAATTTTTTTTTTCCTTTTTGGGGAAAGAGTGTTTTAACCATTAGAAATTAATGGACAATGGTTGGTGGACGGTCAGTCGGGTTGACTGAGAGTAGGGCTAGCACTCCTCCTTAACAGTGGCATATCAAGTGAGAAGGTAGGCAGTATTTCTCAACCCATGATTTATTGTGTCACCGTATTCTTGGTTGAATGTACATAACTCTTCATGAGAATCCCTGCATCCAAGCACGCCCTTCAGCAATCATATCCGTCCAATTTATGGCTAAATTCTAATCTAGCAAAGATATTAGAGGAATGCTAGGTCCACTTTCTCTCTAATCACTTTCTTTGGGGACCTAACATCCGGCACAATCTTTCAATGCTACTTTTAATTAAGCCCTTTAATAAAATGACCTACTTTTTAGATAACCCTTTCATAAAGTAAATACTCTGTAAAAGAGAACTGTATTCCAGTCAATTAGAGATCGTATTCCAGTCAATTAGGATTGAACTCGGAACTTTTGAGTTCAATCGCTCCTAAGTTCAATTGAACCCACGCAGACACGTCCCTGTAATCTCTACTATTAATTGTGGTTAAGATTAACCAACCTTTTGGGGTTAAATAATATAACATTGATTTTATTTAAAAAAATATATTAAAACAAATAACAATTAATCCTAAGGGTTAATAATTATTAACCATAGTTAAAAAAAAATTTCTAAAAATCAAGATTATATTGTTGACTTCCAAGGGTTAATGAATCTTAATCACAGTTAATAGGAATTTAAAGGTGTCATTAGATGTAATATAAGTATCGCAGGGTTGGTTTCACTAATATTTCATTTCACATCATCAAAGGTGTCATTAGATGCAGGGCCGGTCCAAACCATTTGGAGGTCTAAAGCGGAAATTCTATGAGGTTTTTAAAAAATATATATATATATTATTAAAAAAATTAACGATAAATAGGGCCTTTTTAATATTCTAAATGGATTTTTTGTTTTTTTTTTAATATTCGAAATGGGGCCTTCTTAATGTTATTATTATTTTTTTTTTAATGGGGCCTAAAGCAAAGGCTTTAATGACTTAATGGATGGGCCGGCCTTGATTAGATGTAATATTGCTATGAGTTCTAGCTGATTTAGAAAGGAATAAAACTAGAATCCTACTTGGATTTTTCAGTATTATAAGTACGGCAGGGTTGCCCATCTTGGGGTGGGCTCTCAATTCAACTGGTCGAGACTTCCATCTATGGATTATGGAATGACATCAAAGAACATAGAGAAAAAAAAATATGAAAAAACAAAAGGAAACAAAAATTTGTAAGATTAAACTGAATCTCATAAAAACACTATTCTATGTCGAATAAAATATGAGAGGATGTAGACCATGCAATATTAAATTAATCTAGTGAACATAAATTCAGGGATAAAATATTCGTACCTTTTAAGATCAATGAATAATGCCGAGGACAATATGAACGACTTTATGAATCCAGAAACCTGCAAAATAAAATCAAGAACCTCCTTTTGGGAGTCTTCTCTTCTCCTCTCAAGTTTATCGATGGGGCTTGAAAATAACGTGAGTGAGAAGAGGGACTTTCCCAAAACTTATAAGATAAAAACTCTCGTAACCACCCATCACAATCCAAGGGTCATGGGAAACCACACCAAATCTAACGGTGAGTCATTCAACCGTTTCTCCTTAATTATCGAACATGTGAGAGTCCCATGTTTGACCACATCTTAGTGGGACCCACCAACTTAAACATTCTCTGATAGCAACCTTATCAATCCGGGATTTTGAATAAACCAAAACATGATTGCGTGGGCCACACCAAGAGTTGTAAAATATTAAAACTCTTACAATCTCCCACTTGGCCCAAGCAATCCCTTTAAAAGAATAATTAAAGAAAAGACTTCCCGGATTGAAACCTTTAAAAAATGTGAGTGGCCACTCTATTTTATTTTTTAAAAATAGTTGCCGAGAATTACATGTTCTTAAACTTTCACTCTAAAACAAGAGTGCCACTAACAGTGATCATGGAAGCACATAGTATCTACTAGTTTTCATTACTATGATACAGGCCACTCCATGGTCAAACTGCTAGTAACACTAATATCTTCGAGAGGAACTTTATGATAACTATTATGGTGTGACATGGAAAATACACAATTTTATGTGATCAATATGCGTATATCCATAAGTGTCCACGCTACATGCATTTAAGCATATGCATGTCATTCTGATACCTTACGACATCCGTCATGTGAAATCCATCACCTTATATCCAGAATGAAGGCCTCAAACATGGTGCCCAACCATATTCAACCCAAGCGACTTGAGAGCTTTGTGCATGCTCTCGGGCTTAACTTGACATCAATGGCATCCGCCATGTGAATACCATCACTTGATGTCTATACTTTCGTACGTGCATTCAAAAACATAAGAACAACTAAAATGATGCATCAATTATTTCCAAAACCATAACATTTATAAATGAGAGTATATCAACATAATATATGAATCATAAAAAGGACTGAAATTAGATAATAAATAAATACTCCCACTAAACAAAGGAATCAAAAGACTCTAAAACTCCCATACGGGTTACATGCTCTTTGAAAACTCTAACTGAAAGACCCTTAGTCAATGGATCAGCAATCATGATTAAAGTAGAACAGTGAGGGATAATAATTAAACCAGCTCGAACTTTCTCTCGCACATATAGATATTTTATCTCTATATGTTTGTTCCTGCTTGTGACATGGTCGTTCTTAACATATTGAATGACGGCTGCATTATCACAATGAATTTTGATCGGTCGCTCAATGGAGTCCACTATTTTGAGCTCACTGATAAAGTTCTTTATCCAAATGGCATGTTGTGCAGCCTCATAACAAGCAACATACTCTACTTCCATGGTAGAAGATGCCACCAAGGATTGCTTGGCACTTCTCCATGAAACTGCACCTTGAGCTAACATGAAAACATATCCCGAAGTCGACTTCAAACTATCCTGACATCCAGCATAGTCAGAATCTGAATAACCAACAACTTCCAGCTCATCACATCTCCGGTAAACCAGCATGAAATCTTTAGTCCTTTGAAGGTACCGAAGTACTTTCTTAACTGCAGTCCAGTGAACAGCTCCAAGATTCTTCTGATATCTTCCCAACATCCCAACAATGAAACTCAGGTCAGGCCTGATGCAAATCATGCCATACATAAGACTCCCAACTGCGGAAGCATAATCAGTAGAATCCACTTGAAGTCTTTCAACTTCATTCTTGGGACATTGACGATTATTGAAGATGTCTCTCTTAACTACTGGAGCATCTCCGGGAGCACAATTCTGCATCTTGAATCTGGTTAACACTTTGTCAATGTAAGCCCTTTGTGATAAACCCAAACATCCTGAACTGTGATTTCTAGTGATCTTGATGCCTAAGACATAACTTGCCTCTCCCATATCCTTCATATCAAAATTCCGAGACAAGAATAGCTTGGTATCATGAAGCATATGAACATCATTACTTGCTAAAAGAATGTCATCGACATACAGCACAAGAATGATAAACCTACTCCCACTCAACTTGAGGTATATGCATCGATCCATTGGATTTTCATGGAAACCTTGTTGAATAACAACTTTATCAAACTTCAGGTACCATTGCCTGGAGGCCTGTTTCAAACCATAAATCGACTTCTTCAGATTGCAAACAAGTTCTTCACTTCCAGGAGTAACAAAACCTTCCGGTTGATCCATGAAAATTACCTCTTCAAGTTCACCATTCAGAAATGCAGTTTTAACATCCATTTGGTGAAGTTCTAGATCGAAATGCGCTACTAGAGCCAAAATAATTCTGAGGGAATCTTTCTTCGAAACAGGCGAGAAGGTCTCAACATAGTCAATGCCTTCCTTCTGCTTAAAACCCTTGGCCACAAGCCTTGCCTTAAATCTTTCAATTTTACCTTCAGAATCTCTTTTGGTCTTGTAAATCCATTTACACCCAATGGTTGAGGAATTAGGAGGTAAAGATGTAAGATCCCAGACTGAATTCTTCTCCATTGACATCAATTCCTCTCTCATCGCATTCAACCATTCTCGAGAGTGCGGACTCTGCAGAGCATCTTGAAAACTGGAAGGATCTACAGAATCACTAATGTCACCTTCATTCAAATACACTTCATAATCAGAAGATATAGCTGATCTTCTATCCCGTGAAGATCTTCTCAGAGATACTGGTGCAGCAACAGTTGGAGCAACAACAGTTTGAGTTGGTGCAACAATATCAGCTGCTATTGTCGCACCCTGTTGTTCTTCTTGCACCGGCACTGCAACTGTACGAGTGACCTGAACAACCGGTGAAAGCGGTCTAGCTAGAAGTGGTAGTAGTGAAAATGAACTACCATCATCAAGTACTTCCTCAAAAACAACTTCTCTGTGAACTGGGCTTCCAATTTCACCATCTTCCAGAAAACTCGCATTATTGGTCTCCCCAAACTGAGATGGTCTAGAAGGACAGTAAAATCTAAAACCCTTCGATCTCTCCGGATATCCAATAAAGCGACAACTCACAGTTCTAGGATCAAGCTTCTGCAAGGTGGGATCATAAATTCTTGCTTCAGCATGACAACCCCAGATGCGAGAATGATGAAGACTAGGCTTTCTCCCAGTCCAGAGGAAAAAGGGGGTTTCAGGAGTTACCTTGTTGGGGACCTTGTTCAAAATATAAACAGCGGTCTTAAGGGCTTCACCCCAAAAGCTATCAGGTAAATCTGTGTGACTCATCATGCTGCGAACAGCATCCATATACGTTCGGTTCCTCCTCTCAGCTACATCATTCTGTTCTGGAGTCCCAGGAGTGGTGTACTGAGGCACAATACCGTGTTCACGAAGGAAACTGACAAATCCACCGTGGTTAACTCCATCAACATCAGCTTTCCCATAGTATTCACCTCCCCTATCAGAACGGACAGCTTTAATCGGCATGTCCAGCTGCTTCTCCACTTCAGCCTTGTATTGCTTGAACATCTCTAATGCTTCAGACTTATGATGAATTAGAAATACAAAGGCATAACGAGAGAAGTCATCGATAAAACTGATGAAGTATCGCTGACCACCTCGAGATGCTGTAGGGAGAGGTCCACATACATCAGTGTGTATTAGGTCCAAAAGACCAGTACTTCTAACTGCATCCAAATTCCGACTCTTAGTCATTTTTCCCTTAATACAGTCTATACAAGTCTCGAAGTCAGAAAAGTCAAGGGGTTCCAGAACTTCAGACTTAACTAAAGACTCTAAACGCTTCTTTGATATATGACCCAATCTACGATGCCACAACATAGAAGAATTTCTCTTTTGTCTAACACGTTTAGAACCGGTAACTGGAGTAGAAGAATCAACTGTCATGCATAGTAAGGATGATGCAAAACTAGAATCCAAAACCAACTGATAAAGACCATCAATCAAAATACCATTTCCAATAGTCTGCAAATTATGTCTAACAGATAGCACACTCCCCTCAAATAAAAAACTGTAGCCAGATGTACCAAGTCTAGAAACTGAAATTATATTCCGTCTAAAAGACGGCACATAAAAAGTATCATCCAAAAGCAAAACATGACCAGAGTCTAAAATCAGTCTACAAGTCCCAATAGCCTCTACTACTGCTGGTGAAGAATTCCCCATAAATAGAAGCTCCTCATCCTTGGCCTTACGTCTATGTACGAACCCCTGAAGAGAATGAGAAATGTGCACAGAGGCACCTGAATCAATCCACCAAGTGTTTGAAGGAACATCCACTAGGTTTGATTCAAAGCATACCAATGATAAATTAATACCTTTATTCTTCTTCTTGGCCCATTCCTTATACTTGAAGCAGTCTTTCTTCACATGCCCTTTCAACTTGCAGAAAAAACATTCTATCTCCTCTGGTTTGATGACAATCCCTCTGCCCTGAAACTAGTCTGTCTTCCCTTTCCCTTTGAATTGATGACCCTGGTTCTGCCCTGAACTCTGCCCTGGAAAAAATCTCTGAGTATTTGGCTTCTTGAAAACTTTTGTCTTGAAGTTCTTCTTACTTCCAGAACGAATAGCGAAATTTGCAGATTCGGCCTTACCACGCTTAGTGCGTTCTTCCTCACTCACACAAACTGCTATCAGTTCGTTAAGGGTCCACTTTCTGTCCTGTGCACTGTAATTAACTTTGAATGCATCAAAGGAGTGAGGAAGAGAAGCCACAGCTAAATGGACCATGAGGTCATCCTCAATGGTCAAACCCAACTCTCGGAGAGAGATAACTAACTTCGAGATTTTGAGAAAATGTTCTCGAACGCTCCCAGCACCATCATACTTCATAGAAATCAACTGAGTCAGACTGTTGTACTGTCTGGATCTAACTGACCCCATAAATTGCTTCTTGATAGTCTCAAGAAGCTCTTTAGCTGTCTCAGCCGAAGGAATACCTCCTCTGATGGCTTCCTGAATAGAAGCCCTGATGATCATCATGGCCATCCGATTGGCCTTCTCCCATTTCGAAAACAAAGACCTATCTGAGTTCGAAGACTCAGCAATGGGAGCATCCGGCTTTTCCTCCAGGAGGACAAAGTCATAGTCTAGGCAGCCTAGAACAATGTCTAGCTGCATCTTCCAAGAACCATAGTTTGAGCCATTCAATGGCTCAATCCCAGTCAAATGCCTGTGTACAACAGATCCGTCCATAGCTGCAAATAATGATGTCTATATATGTTATGGTTTGTAATACAAATTATCGCACAAATTATAAAACTTTATTTGGTTCTTGTAGTTGCTAATTTTAGTTCAAATTAATAATTCTAACCGGTCTAGGGGTTGAGCCGGATTAGCTAAAGTGGTTTAATATTTTAAAAAATGATTTCTTCCACTTTACGGGACAGGTGGGCGCATCATCTAATCACACCTTTGGGCAAGAGATTTCGATATGCAATTCACCCCCCAAATAGCGACAATAGTCGCGCACAGAACTAACCTATCATGCTTTGGATTGATCAAGACACTTCCACACCTTTGGGCAAGAGGGTTATCCTTCTCTCACTTCCACATATAAGTTATTCTGTCCCACTTATACTACAAGAAGTCCCTAGACACCTTTGGGCAAGACTAGTTATTCTATGTATTTAAGTGCAAACTTGCAGATTACAAGAGATCAAAATCTCATATTCAAAGGATCATAACTTCTTTAGGACGGTCACCTTTGGGCAAGACAATCTAACCTAATTCAGTTATGCTCATTCGAATATCTGC
This sequence comes from Tetracentron sinense, assembly GCA_015143295.1. Taxonomy (NCBI): domain Eukaryota; kingdom Viridiplantae; phylum Streptophyta; class Magnoliopsida; order Trochodendrales; family Trochodendraceae; genus Tetracentron; species Tetracentron sinense. The sequence continues at coordinate 19,370 of JABCRI010000608.1, forward strand.
CTTACTGGTCATCCCTGGGAGGGTGCGTCGCAAGCTGCAGTGCGCGTCACGCGCTTGCGCCTTACGGTTTCCGGTCTGATTCGGTCCGGTCTGACCGGTTCGATTCGGTTAGATCGGTCTAGTTCAGATGGACCGGTTTGGATACAAACGGGTCGTGTCAAAATTCGGCTCGGGTTGACCCATTAGAATTCGGGTCCGGGTTCAAAATACGGGTCGATCTGACCCATAGGTTTTCGGGTCCGGGTCTGGATCCAAAATACGGTTCGGTTTTAAACCATTCGGATCCGGTTCGGGCTAAACCTGTAGGGTCGGACCGGGTCAAGGGTCAAGGGTCAATGGGTCAAACCTGTAGGGTTTGACCCTCGTCACCCTCGTCACTCTCACCCTGGTTCAGATGGACCGGTTTTAAACCATTCGGATCCAAAAACAATTTTTTAATTTTAAAAATAGAATTATTATTTTTTAAAAAAAACCAAAAATAGGTGGATGAACCCTAGGGGTGGGTGAACCTTACCCACGGTTAAGGGGTGTCAAAGGAGACACGTGGCGACCTCTAGGGGTGATAACCGGATGTGCCACATCCGGTTATCACTGGAGATGATTTGGCACCTTCTTACAGTAGTTGGGTTTGCAATCTTTGCATGGTTGGGGGTGCTTGCAATTATTTTCGTACGGCACACTGTTCGCTTCGGCTTATGGGTGTTGCGTAAGTTGCGAATACTCGTAAAGAAAATGCTTTGAAATTCAGGCCAAGGCAACGTCTGAGATGGACCAGACACACTTCAGTTTGCTGGGGAATGCTAGCCCACTTTCTGTCTTCCTCACTTTCTCTACGAGAAATGTGTTCATCTTTTTCTTGGTTAAAGCTTCTACGTGAAAGTTTGGAAGAGAGAATTGAACACTCTTAGCATTCTCCCAATTTGGTTCAGCAAATTTTCAATTCAGCTTGTTTTAATGCAAGTCGTTTTGCTGTACGTCATTTTCTTTTGACTTTTTATTTCCCCTGTGTGTAAGTCAACGTTTCCTCCCTCGGTTATAATGTGTATCTGCATCTATATTAATGCACATGTCTTAAATATTGATCGGAAAATAATCACCTCCTCGGTCGGTGACGGGAGGAGGGGAGTCTCGGCTCCCATTTTCTTGTCATGTGTCCCCCTTCTAACCCCATTTAACTGTGGTTAAGATTCATTCACCCTTAGGTTCACCAATCTACCCTTGGTTTATAGAAAAATAATATATAAAAAATTAATTAAAGTGTTAGAAAAAAACTAACCCGAGTTAATGGGAGTTGAAGGGTGGGCTATGTGAGAGCGAGGAGGAATGGTCCCCTCATCTGCTGATGAGGGGACTATTACTCTTTTAAATTTATTTTTTTCTATAGCATGAATACGTTAGCGAATCATTAAAACGTGGAACAACCAGCACTCCTTCGCTGGTTGTGTATTCGAGTCCGACCTGACCCTCATAGGCCTACAAATATGAGACATAATGCTCTCAAGCACAGGTGTATTCGAGTCGAGCTTGAACATGCTCGAGCTAGTCTTTAATAAAAGTGTTTATTATTTAATTATAATACAAGAAACTACAAAAAATAATACTGCCAGTACTAGTCCTTCAATCTTGAGAATACAGTGTTAGGGTTAGGTTTCTGCTTTTAACTTTTACACTAAGTTTTATGTTATTATTATCTCTTAAACATATTTATATAAATTAAAAAATATTATAATAAAGATAGACAAAGAAAGGTAAGGATACCTGCCTGGTTGCCTAGGGTAAGAACTTACAATCTGGGCATTAACCATCCATGATATGGATGGTAGTACCCAATTCTAGTCTGTCAAGTGACATTCCAATTAGAAGAAAGTTCCTTTATGGATCCGCCGAACAGGGATCAGCCCTAACAGACTGGTCCAAGGCACTAAACCTATTTGGTCTGGTCTGTAGTGACTGATCTAGGTAGTCCTGTCAGTTGATCGAATCAATTAGTGTAAACTACATACTGGGTTTATTAGGTATGTCTGTGGCCTGCCTGGGAAGGTCAACGCAGTCACAAGTGACTAGGCTAGTTAGTTTGGTCTGACAACAATCTAGACTGGTTAAACCAAACATGGGCTCATTGGCTGAGCGAGGCCATGTCGGTCTACTCTGGGTTGATATGGGCAGACAGATAGGCGACCCACTGAACTCAGGTAGCTCAGACCGAATCCTAAACCACAACAACCAATTCAGAATAGGGTTTGGTTCAGACCTGGGCCCTCTGGATTGGTTATGGGCCATATCTCATTCTCTTGTTCGGTTTCAGAACTTGGTCTGGGTCGACCCTCAACTTTGGGTCAGCCCTTGAACCGGGTCTTCTTCTCTAAGAGACTGGTTTAGTCTATGGTCACCGAAAAAGTGTGTACTTTAACAGTGATATTGGACAAGTGGTTGGTCCATGTTGAGAGTAGGTAACGCCTGAGAGTATGACTAGCATTCTTCTTAAATCTTTGATAATTATAAAAAGTTTGTATTAGTTTTTTAATGTTTTTAAAAGACAACGATTGTTTGTAGCCAAGGTTATTTTTGTTTTAAAAAAAATCACACTTATTTACAAACAAAAAAAATTTGAGCATAAAATATATTTGCATTTTGTATAATTATTAAATTATTAAATAATAAAGTTGTACTTCTAAAAATATTTTTCACTTATTTATATTTTAAAAAATCACTTTATTTACTAAATTAATGTACGGAACAGGGGATTTGAATTCATTAATCAATAGCCTCATGAGATAGCTGATTCCATTGTAAGTATCACTCTAAAACGCTACCATCCACATATGATAAAAGTTTCACTATGAATCGGAGCTCTGGATATCAGAATTCTATGAATAAAAATGTCCTTACATTACTAATATTTTAAGAATTGGGATCTTTTGTAGATGCTTCCACAAAAATTCCTTATACAATTTAAGGAGACTGCGACACTTATCCACCTATGTAGGCATTTTCCAAATAACATGAAATAGAGTTGCGATATTTGCCTATTCAAAGATTCCTAGTAGAATTTAAGAATACCGCGATTGTGGACCAAAAACACCAAGGAATACTAGTTCAGCACCACATTTCCTGGACCTCAAGTTATCAGTTGTGCGAGAGGAATGCGAGCCCGACTCTCAATCAACATCTCTCAATCAACATATACTCTCACCTTCTGCCAACCACCTTTCCACTCTTCTAGTGAGAGAGTGTTTTAGTGTACTACTTATAATACCTTAATAATATAAGTTTTCACATAATAGTTACAAAAATTAAATATAATTTTTTTGTTTAGGTAAAACTTAAAAAGGTAACTTCATCTTTTCAAAATTTATAGATTCTGTATTTCATGTTTCTTCAGTTAGACTCGCAAGAATAACTATGTTCATTTCTTAAGTTGTTTTGGGGGTGGGAGAATCCGATGAGCATGTTTAACTCTTAGGATTTTGATTTGAATTCTTTTAATTAAAATTAGGATAAAAGAGCCTAAAATAATAATGCAATCTTGCAAGCCGGTTCGAGCTTAATTATCTATAAACGAACCGAGCTCAAGCTAGCATTCGAGGGCTCGACATGAGCTCGAGACGAAATTGAGCCAACAAATATATATTTCATGAGCCGAGCCTAAGTCGGCTCGTTTACACCCCTATAATAATACCCCTTTTATTCATACAGGACATTCCACTATCCTGATTCTAGACAATATTTTAGGTCTACTTATACTAAAATAAAGGCAAGGGTAATGACAGCAATATGTAAGCTTCCTCGTAGCCTCAAATTATAATACATATTTCGTATAATTGTTAGTATTATCAATTGCAAAATAGAAAACGGATCAGTTGGCCTTTTCCAAACTAATCTTCCAATTTGCAAATTGCAAGTTGCAAATTGCAAATTGACAAGTGAGAGTGAAACTCTTATTATATTTTTAACGTTATTTCTTTTTTCCAATGTTAGAAATTGACTGGTGTGGTAGCTTAGAAGATGACCTTGAAGAAGACACATGGAACACATCTAAAATGATATTTGAGTAGGGATCACAGCCAATTGCGATTGAACTCTCCTCACACCCAAAACGATGCACACAACAGCTGTCCCCTTAACTTTGGCTAAGATTTTTTAACCCCTAGATTAATATTTCTAACCTTGGCTTTTAAAATAAAATTTGGAAAAAAAATATTAACCTAAAAGGTTAAAACTTCTTAATCACAGTTGTTGCGTTGTACTCCAAAACACAATTCATTTATTATTTTAAAAAAACAATTCATATGTTTTCTTCCCCATTTTTCCTCTCAAACTCAATAATTTACCACTTTTGAGTTTTTTTAATACTAAAAATAATTTTTTTATTTTAAAAAAATAATTAATATTTTAAAAAAAATCAAGGATGGGTGGGTGAATCTTAACCACGGTTAAGGGGTGTCAAAAGGGACATGTGGCTACCTCAAGGGGTGATACCATAGAGGATTTGGCATTTTTTTTTTTTTTGCTGCATCTTTTATTGATGAATTAATTTAAAAATTAAATAATTATTAAAAAAATATAAAAATAATTCCATGTCACCGTCTCTCGTGGAATAACCTTCCGAAAGCATTGAATGGGAGAGTAACTCAGCCTCAATAATATAATGTAAAATTAACGACTGCAACACGTTTCTTTAAAAAACAGCCATATAAATATCTTAATTTGACTCTTTTGTATTTTTGATAAGCACTTTGACTTTTTGATTGGATGGATAGCCTCTGAGCTGCCAGAGGGGCTATTGCTAATGAGATATGATCACAGCCGATTGCAATCGATTTCAAGAGAATTTAATTTCAATATAAAATAATAATTATTAAAATAAATTAAAAGAATACAATTGGTATTTTAGAAAAGATTGAGAGACAAAAAAAAGGACACAAATAGTATGGTAAGGGGATGAATAGTGTTTTAGAGTTCATTCTCCATTTTCTTTCCCCTCCTCTAAATTTAGAGGATTACTGTAGCTATATAGAATATCAACTCTAAATATAGAGTACGGTTGGAGTGCCATTTTCCCGTCAATAATGTATATTTAGAGTTATAGAGGACAGTTGGAGATGCTCTTACTCTCAACTTGAGCCAACCACCTATCCATAAAGTAATGCAACCGTTAAAAAGTGTGTATTTTATGGATTGGTGGTTGGCTCCGACTGAAAGTAGGAAAGTCCTAAGAGTAGGGTTAAGAGCATTTCCAACCGTCTTCTATAACTCTAAATATAGAGTATTGGCTGGAAAAGAACACTTTAACCGTAATCTATATTTAGAGTTGGTTCTCTATAATGCTACAGTGACCCTCTATATTTAGAGGATGAGAGAAAATATAGAGGATGACCTCTATAACACTATCCATCCCCTTACAATACTATTTATGTCATTTTTTTGTCTCTCAATCTTTTTTAAAATGCCAATTGTATCCTTTTAATTTATTTTAATAATTATCATTTTATATTGAAATTATTTTTATATTTTTAAAATAATTGTTTAATTTTTAAATTTAATTCATTAATAAAAGATGCAAAAAAAAAAGTCAAATCCTCTACGGTATCACCACTTGAGGTCGCCACATGTCCATTTTGACACCCCTTAACCATGGTTAAGATTCTCCAACTCATCCTTGGTTTTTTGTTTTAAATATTAATTCTTTTTTTAAAATTAAAAAACTATTTCTAATATTAAAAAACTCTAAATCAACTCATCTCTACCATTAGAAATTATCATAACAAACTAAAGCTTCAACGTGAACGACAATCCAGAGATTACATAGAGAATGACCTTTTAGGTCGATCACCTACTAAGATTTTAAAGATTTGGCTCAAATGGAGCATCACCATGTCTTTCCCGCAAATGTTCAATCAATAAGTTTCGAAGTGTATAATGAGCCTCCTTATTTTTAATGTATTTTTGACAATTTTTTTTAAATTAAAAGATGCAAATTTAACTAGTCTTATTTCTAAAATGTTCATTTCGTATAATGAATTATTTATTTCTAGTCATTAGTGGCAAATTTATGGGCCAATTATTTGGTTTTGGAGGTAAAAGTGATGAATTATTGAGTAGGGCAAAAGTGCAAATCCAATTCCTCCACCATTTTCCTACCTCTATATAAGGGAATATACAGAGAAGCTTCATGTATATATATCACCAAGAGGGACAGAGGTGCGAGAGGGTATGGAGAGAAGACTGTATGAAGCATCACTGCAAGGGAACGTAGCTTCCTTACGTGAATTGATGCAAGACGATGGTGGAAGGTGAAAGTCGGGGTTCACTTGAGAGTAGGGCTAGCTCTCCTCCTTTGTAGGAAATCTAAGGTACTCAAGTGCTATACCTTACACGTGACGTATTCTTCTCCGGTTGTAACAGAATTTGCCAAAACCGGTTACGCCCTTGAGGTGGCCACATGCCTTTTTTTGACAGTTCTTAACCTTGTCTAAGATTCACTCACCCCTAAGGTTCACCCACCTATTTTTGGTTTAGAAAAAATAATAATTTTTTTTATTAACTGTGGTTAAAATTTACCAACTCCTTGGGTTAATTTTTTTACAAAAAACCAAAGATAGGTGGTGAACCCTAGGGATAGGTGAATCTTAACCACAGTTAAGGAGTGTAAAAAAGGACATCTGGTGACCACAGGGTTGTAACCGGTTTTGCCCCAAAACCGGTTACAACCGGAGAAGATCACCAGTCTACACGGTTTACCATCTATGTATGGCACACGCCACCCCATAGTCACTATCGATGATCGTAATCATCCATCCGATGTATGGCCCCTGGTCAAACCTCATTAGTGTGGAATTGTGTATAATCAGGACACAGTCATATAGTGACGTGTGTAGCTGGGCAAAGGGTTTACTCTTTTTCTTTTTATTTTATATTTTGAACTAACTCAACACACACACCCACAAAACACACACACACCTTACAATCTCAACTACAAGCCTATAACCGCTCACCAGCTTTGGTGCGCAAAGGAATCAGTGGACAAAAAAATGCCAACTCACCTAAGTCATTTTTTTTTCCGCGTTTTTTTTTTTGTTTAATTTCTTCCTTTTTAAATTTTTTTTCCAACATGTCCACTCTGGTGAGCAACAGAGTAAACCCTTTGCCGAGTAGCTGACGCATACTCCCCTGAGAAATTACCTCGATCGAGCTCTCTACAACGACTTGACTGGCCACAATTTTGAGCTCTATATAAGAGACCAGGCAGAGAAATTAAGCTTCATGTACATCACTAATTAGAGGGAGAGGGTAAAGGGTTAGATAGTCATAGAGTGTGTGTGGAGGGAAGTCCTCAGTCATCACCAGGTGTCAAATAGAGGGAGTGCGAGATAGAGCATGGAGAGAAGACTGTATGAAGCATCACTGCTTGGGAACGTAGCTTCCTTACGTGAATTGATGCAAGAGGATGAACTGATTCTCGATAGAGTTTCAGTCACGTGTTTCGATGAGACTCCCTTGCATATTGCAGCCATGCGTGGTCACGTCGATTTTACAAGGGCACTTCTTAGGTTTAAACCGAAACTCGCCTCCGAGTTAGACTATAGAAGATGTTCTCCTCTTCACTTGGCTTCTGCGGAAGGCTATGTCGTTATAGTAAGAGAGTTGTTATCGATTTGTCCTGATGCTTGCGTGTTTCGTGATCAAGATGGGAGAACTCCTCTCCATCTAGCAGCCATGAAAGGACGGGTAGAGGTGCTGGAAGTGTTGCTCCATGTCCGACCTGAAGTGACTCGCATCACAACGGATCATGGAGAGACCATTATGCATCTTTGTGTGAAACATAACCGTTTAGAGGCCCTGAAGGTGTTGGTTGAATCAGAAAGTGATGATGAGTTTGTCAACTCCAAAGATGATGACGGCAACACCATCTTGCATATTGCTGCAGCCATGAAGCAGATGGAGGTATGGCTACTTAAATATTTTATTCATACCGAAAATATGTATTCCAATGTCCTTTCGCTGGAGTTTGGTTTGGTTTGGTTTGGTTTTTCCAAATAGTTCCTATTTCGTCCCGGAAAATATTCACCTCCTTGGTCCTATGGTTCACCCACTCATTCCGGTGCTGCCAAGTCAGGTAAATTAGTCATTAAATATATAGGAGTCATTTCTTTTTAATTAATTAAAAAAGATTGGAAAACTGTTTTTTTGATTCAAATTTCATGGATTGGAACAAGAATCTTGAGTTGCCTATGAGTCGCTTCTCATCATTTTTCTGGCCTCACCGATGGGAAGTAAATCGTTTATGACATTTCCTGTGGTATGAGTGTTTAAAAAATTCGTAGAGTTATTCAATTCATACAAGACCATGCCTTAAAAGAAAAGAAATTCTGGCCTTTAAACACTCGTGACACAGAAAAATGACATAGACGGTTTGGGTTCCACCAAATTGGGTGTTTACAAAACCGTGGGCTGCAAAAACCGAATCCAGTGTTTTGGTTAAATAGGACTGGGTTGGGTAAGAATTATGTTTGCTCATAGGCTTGCCTTTCTCTACCACGTGGTTTTTTTTTCGAATCCGAGACCAACCCCTAGTGCGGGATAACCTTAACCACACTTCCATGAGGGTATTGGGGAGTCATAATGGCCTTCAGGCCTCAGGGGTCACTGAATGGGAGGGACCCGACTCATTAAGAACCCCCTCACCCTCCCTGAACTTGAACCGCGTGTGATGTTATAACGTTCTTTTTCCTTCTCCTGTCAAAATAAAGACTAAAAAGGGGTTCTCTTTGAGAGGGAACTAACCTCGTTTGGGTTACTTCAAAGGTAACAAGCCTCCTTTGAGATAAAACTCACTGATTTCATTTCATTCTTTGATTCCATTTTCCAGAACTCTAAGAAGTTTAAATAGAGAAAGACACACTTCTTCTCATAACCAACACAACTAACAATTAACCATCCATGTGGACCCCCTAAATAGGTACATCTCAGATGTTAAAGAGCTTCTTTACCTGATCTGGTTTACAAGTTGAACTCAACCAGACTCCATGTGTTTGGTTCCAACAGTAGCTGTGGTTTAATAATACTTAAGCAGGTACAAGGGCATATCCTCTTGTTAAGAACTTAAGGGTGAAGATAAGCAGTATATTCTTCACACCCATGATTTGTTCTGTCACTGTATTCTTTGTTGAACATAACTCTGAAGGTATTTAACCATTCATCTTCATGAGAATCCCTGCATCCCAACACGCCCTTCAACAATCAGGTCCATCCCATTTATAGCTAAAATCTAATCTAGTCCTTGAGTATATATGACCCCATATCAAAAGAAATTAAGATGAAATGAATTTCTATGCAGACTATCAAATACTTGCTCACCAGGATTGGAGTGAAAGTAAATGCCTTGAACGGGAACAGTTTCACGGCCTTGGATGTCATAGAACATAGTCCAAGAGATTTGAAAATTATGGAAATCAGAGAATCCCTTCGTGAAGCCGGAACTTTAAGAGCCAAGAATCTACCTCAGGCAACACGTATAGATGGCAGCGAGATATCCCAGGCAGTAAGACGGAATGAAGTCGTGGCAGTGGCACCACCGGTTGTTCCTCAAAGTGGAGCACGAGATAGTAGTTTCAAGAAGTCCACTAACAACCGCAAAGAATGGTTCAAAAATACAAATGAAGCATTAATGATAACCGCAACAGTTATTGCAAGCATCGCTTTCCAAGCTGGAATCAACCCTCCAGGTGGTGTTTCGACTGAGAACAAACTATTTATAAATAACGAAGGAACAAATATAACACTTCATGCTGGAAAGGCTATAATGGCTGACAAATACCCAGAGGACTACCTTACATTCCTGGGTTTCAACGCAGCATCTTTCATTATTTCCTCAAGCATAATCCTTTTTCTCCTAAGCGGATTACCTCTCAAGCGTAGGATTTTTATAGGGATTCAGCTGGTAGCCATGTGGGTGACAATCACATGCATGGCAGTCAGTTACATTTTTGCAATTTATGCAGTGTCATCGAATCCCAATGACCAAACTCTTGTTGATATAATTGTGTATTCAATCATTCACGGTAGCGGCCAAAAACTAGTTTCAGATAAGAAAAATATCTCGGCGCGAAAAGTGATTTTTCTTGTAGTGATTGCATGGTTAGGGGTGCTTGCAATTATTTTCATATGGCACGCTATTCGCTTCGGCTTATGGGTGTTGCGTAAGTTGCGAAAATTCGTTTACATCTCGTTTTCGGAAGGAAAAAGCTTCGAAATTCAGGCCATGGCAACGTATGAGATGGGCCAGACAAACTTCAATTTGGTTTAGTAAAATATTTATTCAGCTTAAAGTCAGCTTGTTTAATGTAAGTCGTTTTGCTTCCACATTAGAGTATGTATTACATTTTTCTTTTGACTTTTTATTTCCCTATATGCAAGTCACTATTTCCTCCCTTATTTATAATGTGTATATGCATCTATCTTATGTCCATTTCTTAATTTTAGATTTTATTTTACGTTTGTGAATCCTTAAATTTTATTTTGCCTCTAGCATTGCCTTGTGGTATTGTTTCCTTGAACCAAGAAAAAGAAATCCTTAAAATGTGCAGGAAGCAATGCATGTCCATTGGTTAAAGTGCATGCATTGGTCTGGAATCCAGTCGCGTGAGGGCACCCCATTATTTAATGATACACCAATCTTAAAGACTAGTGATTATTTCACAAAAACCTCTCACCCCAATATTTACTGATACACCAACCTTAAAGACTAGTGATTATTTCACAAAAACCTCTCTGGTTAACAACTTTTATCTTTAGAGTTAAAAATAATTCATATTTTTTTTCTAAAAGTCAAGGTTAGATAGTTGAATCCTAAGGGTTAGTGAATCTTAACCACGATTTAAAGGGTATTAAAAGTAGGGCGGTCAAAGGGCTAGGCCGGAGTTGGGCGTAGGTCTTACCAGGCCTGGCCCTCATTCACCGGGGTGAGGCCCTAGCCCTAGCCCAAGCCCTCAAAGGGCTTGAACTAGCTGGCCCAAGCCCTACCCTCAAGAGTCAGAGCCGGGATAGGGCCGAAAAAATTAAAAAAATTATAAGCTTAGTATTTTTTCTACATTAATTGTCAACTTATTATACAACCTTTATTCAGATTTGGAAACGACAATGCAACTCAATAGTAACATACGGAGTTTTAGTTACCTTTAGATTGTTTATATATATCGGTTATATTT
>JABCRI010000609.1:0-38999 GCA_015143295.1 Tetracentron sinense
ATCAATCTAAGTTTTTTTTTTTCTTTCTTAAAAAAACCAATATAAAATGAGGACCCTTGGGTGATGGGAAGTTTTAACCATAGTTAGTAGGTGTTAAAAAGGATAAGTGGCGGCTTATAGCGATCCTTTAACTAGGTTAATCATAATTAACTAGAAAATATATTGTTATTTTTTTTCTTAATCAAAATGTTAGATGGATGAATCCTGGGCCTGTGAGTGAATCTAATCACAATTAGTGAGTGTTAAAAGGGAGCATGTGGCGGCTCTTGGAGATATTATTTTTTTAGGCTTTCAAGCTCAAGCTACGAGTTTCTTCTAAGTAATAAGGGTAAAAAGGGAAATATACATTAGTTAACAAGTTATAGAATAGTGACACGTGGATGCCTTAGGTTAAGAAATGGAATTTATGGGTACGTTTAAACTAATCCCCAAACTATTTCACAAACTAATATAATGGAGCCTGACAGGGGAGGTTTAGGTAGCTTTCTATTAATTTTAGAATTGATCTTATCATTCATATTAGTTTCTTACGCGTCTATATATGATATTCTCAAATATACTCCCTAATCCTAACTAGTTATAATCCAGTGGGCTAAAATTGAAATTGGTTATTTCTGTCTTTCACACGTCACATCAGCTCAATCCTAACCGATTCATAGATTAGTAACCAGCTAGGATTTGTATATATGGGGTATACTTGAGACTATCATAGACATACATTCTTCTTACAATGGTCTAATCATCATTGTTGGTCAGATGTAAGTGGCAGTTGATAAGTTAATTATCTTACGAATGAATGGAAAGAGAATCTCGATTAATTAGAAGGGAGAGGGAGGCGACTTTCTCCTGGAGCTCTTGGCGTTGCGTAGAGGCACTGCTTCAACGGTGTCAACTCAAGCCCAAGTTCTTGACCTTCTCGTTCAAAAACTTGTAGGTTTCAACATTGACTTCACCTTATCCTTGACTGCACTACCTTGTTAAAAAAATGAATATATTAATGGACTTGGATATATTCAATGATCCTATAGAAGTTCAAATAAAATCAGTACTCCTAAAAAAAAAAAAAGAGATAAAGATAAATCATAATCTACTAAATATATAATTTAAGTTTGTGATGTGAGGAGAAACGATCTCTAATTAGATACATTATGATACAGATTCTATCTCATCTTAGGAACTTCATGTTTCTATAAGCGCCACCAAAGACAAAAAATAAAAAAATGGGACTAAGAAATGAGGAGGATAAAATCATAAAAGACAAAGTCACCCACCCTGAGATGACCAACAAAGGTTTTGGTAGGGGGGTTCATCAGGGTTTGCCCACCAATTATGACCGGAATGCTAGCTTTAAAACCAATTATAGTAAGAAAATAAACCGTCTAAGAAGAAAATGGCACGCAACTTGCTTTAGTTAAGAAACCAAATCTTCTGCTGCAAACCCGGTTATCACCCTTGCGGTTGCCATGTGTCCCTTTTGACACCTCTTAAGTGTAATTAAGATTCACCCATCCATAGGATTCACCTACCCATCCTTGAATTTTAGAAAAAAAATATTAATTATTTAAAAAATTTAAAAACTGTTTTTAGGAGTTTTTTAATATTAAAATATTTTAAAAAGAATTATCTTTTTTTTCTCTAAAAACTAAGGACGGTGGGTGGTTGGTGAATCTTAACCACAGTTAAGAAGTGTGAATCTTAACCACAGTTAATATTTTTAATATTAAAAAAACTCTAAAAACAGTTTTTTAATTTTAAAAAAAGAATTAATATTAAAAAAAAAAAACCAAAAATGGGTGGGTGAACCTTATCCACGGTTATAGGGTGTCAAAGGAGACACGTGGCGACCTCTATGGGTGATAACCGGATTTGCCAAATCCGGTTATCACCGTAGACGATTTGACTCCGTTTGGTTATAGCTGGTGAGGTCTGGGAAGTAGGAAAATTGATAAGTCGTACTAAGGGGAGTACAACCCAATCTCCATGTGGCCTTGAATCAAAGTCAAAAAGGTTCCGAGCATGAGTCTTTTATTTTTAATTTTTATAACTTCATTGAATTACGAAGGCAAAGTTTTTATTTTTTATTTATTAAAAGATAACTTCATTGAATTAAGAAGGCAAAGTTACAAAGTTACATGAGGATACCCATTACAATGAAAGGATGACCCAGGATAGAAAGAAAGATAAGATGCTCTCATTAATGCTATGTTTGGTTGCTGAGAAAATAGATGAAAACATAGAAAAAAAAAGAAAATTTTGGATTTCTAATACAATTTTTAATTGTGTTTTGTCTAATTTTCTTTTCTTTTCCATGTTTTTACATATTTTCTTGGCAACCAAATATAGGGTAAGGATTTTCTGAGCCAAGTTGTGAGACAGAGAATTGGCTTCACAGGGTATAAACTGGAACTCCACCCTTCCGAATTGATTTCTCATAGTTTGAATGTTGGACAAGATAACATGTAACTCCCAGTGTCCCTCATGAGATGAATCATTCAGAAGGTCTATTAGAGCCTTTGCATCCAACTCTATAATCACCCTCTTCCACTTGTGAGCTTTTATCGGGATGAGTTCGAGTCTAATAGCCTCCGCTTTAGCTCTTCTAGCAGAACCTCCCATTAGAGGTTTTCTATAGGATTTCAAGACACCCCTTATGATTTCGAACCACAGCCACAGCTCCAGCTGCTTGAATATTACCAATTGCCGCACCATCAACATTGATCTTGGTCAAGCCTGGATCCGGGGGCCTACATTTCACATCCCTCAACACTGGAGATATGGTGTCGGTTGTACTATTGAAGCTCCGCTTCCCCATCTCAGAAGAGGCAATTTGAGCGCCTAAAACTTGATGAGCCAAGTGGGAAGCCGAGCTTACCTCAAAAATCTCATTTTTTGTTTGGTGCCAAACCAGTCGATCGGGAGCCCCTTGGGCACTAACTGCAATTTTTGAATTTCCCAAACTGTGGAGGGGTGGAACAAAGCATGGAGCTTTGGAAGATCCCAAGTACCTCTTCCCTATGAGTCTAATTGGAGGAGTTGAAGTTAAATTTACCTGTTACGACTACTACAAGTACAAGTAATGTGGACAAAAGAAAAGGTTGGTAAGGGCATCAAGAATACTACAATTATCAATTTTTCACAATGTGAAAAATTCGAGATCGTATTTGATTGGCTCTCGCCAGCATCCGGCTTTCATCTCCAAGAATGTGAATATGAATTTTTCGGGATCGGATTTGATCTAGCAAGAGCCAGACCAAAATCATTTGGCCTACACTTTGTGTGTGACATATGGTGATAAAAAGGGGAGAAGATATCGAATGGAGAGAAGTCAAAAAAATAGGGGGAAAATGAAATGACTTCTCACCTTTTTATCGCACACTACCCCCCCAAGTCAAGCTGGTGCTTGTTGTTGCACCGAGAGCTGTTGCACCAGGTGCTAAAGCATGAGTGTTTTGTATCCATTGAGCAAAGACGGGTTGTAATTATATAGCGGTATCTGAAAACATATCTTGGGGACGCCCTAAAGCGCTCATGGTATCATTATGAATATACAAACCAAAACAGTGAAAGTCTAAAAATATACATGCCCAGTTGAGATGTGATATGATTGCATCGCGGTGCCTAAGGACACGATCTAATAGATCGTTGTATCGAGTAGTTGGATCATAGTTTCTTACCATAAAAATGGCCACAGTTACTTCCAAAGTGTACTCTTAAATCCTGACCTTTTAATTCAATTAATTATTAAATGATCAATATTTAAATTGATGTGAAATTAGAAAAGACAAAATAAGCTAAGCCAAATCCTAACCATTAGAACTGCCTCCCCCACTAGGTATTTTTATTTTTTAAAAATATCCTAACAGATAGTGGTTAGCCATCGATAGTTATGGTTAGGATTAGGGAGTATATTTGGGAGTATCCAGCCCACTCCTCAAAAGTAAGTTGGGAGACAATTTTGTAACGTAAGAAATAAACATTGCACATCACATCCGCTAGCTAGGATGTTGAAGGTCTGTCACTTATTGAAGGAGGTCCTTGTACTGGGTCATAAGTATACTAGTATTCCAGCCGAGCTTGGTCAAGCTTGAACTTGGTTTGAACATGCTCAAGTTCGGCTTTAGCTTGGCTTCAATAAGCTTGAATGAGCTCAAATTAACTTGATTCAATTCAAGCTATGTTTGGCTTTGCTAAAGCTTGATTTGAATTTTAAGGTTATTTTAATAAAATTATTTATTACTAAATTATAATACAAGAAACTAGGCAAAATATTCTAATCATACTCAGATTAGATAAGCTTGAAAGAGCTCAATTATTTGTTACTAATTTGACTTAAATAAGCTTCGGCTTAACTAAAGCTTGATTTGAAATTTAGGATTATTTTGATTAATTTTACATTAATTTCAATAAAAATATTCGTTACTACTTTATAATACAAGAAACCGGGCAAAACATTCTAGTCATACTCAGAAATCAAATGTGAGGATAGTCCCTGGCCTGGAGAATTAGAGTTAAGTATTTGCTTTTAAATTTGCAACATTCTTTTGTTATTAGTTACTCCTAAACCTATTTAGTTGAAGAGTATTATTATATATTAATATAAATAGTAATAACAAAAAATATTATATATATATATATATATATATTTTGAGCTAAGTTGAGCTCAAAATGATTTCAGCCAAATTGAATCAAACAAGGCTGGACTTAAGGTCGACTTATTTAAACATTTGAGCTCAAATAATAGTTGGCTTGGTTGTTCCAGCTTGAAATGGCAACTTGAGCTTGGCCCGAATTGAACTCGCAAGCTAGCTTTGCTTGAATGGGACCCTAGTAATAAAGCTACAAGGACTACGCGTCCAACCGACCTCATTTTGTTTTATACACAAAACCTCATGTATCCAACATTAGTTGGTTAGTAAATTGGTGGGCATATCAACTACGTCACCCCGAAGTGATTGACAATCTGTGTGCCTTGGCATTGAACATTAACAATCTGTTTTCACATTGAAATAAATGTATTGCTTCGCATGGATCCTTCGGATTGGTGGTACAAATAATCAAACAACTTCCTATTATTTCTTACAAGTGATATTATCATCATCCTGGACCATGTACGTAAAATGGCGGTGGGATAATTGCAGTAACTTAGAACTGTCTTCAGAATGAATAGAAAGAGAATCATCGATCTAATTAGAAGGGAGAGGGTGGTGACTCTTCTCCTGAAGGCTCTTGACGGTCTCGTAGAGGCACTGCTTCACCGGTGTCAACTTAAGCCCTAGGTTCTTGACCTTCTGGTTTGAAAACTTGTATGGTTCCACCCTTGGCTTTACCTCATCCTTGCACCTGCATTACCATGTTAAAAAAATTGAATATTATTAATAGACTGAATAGATTACAAGGACCTATAGAGGCTTTGAATATGTAATCCAATACTCCTATGTAGAAAAAGATACTTTTAAAAATAATCCTAATCTACTAAATATAATTCCAAATTGTGATTGTGATGAGATACTATCTCTAAGGCTCCATTCTTTTGGTGGAACTTTTAAAAGTCCGGAACATTAATATTTTGGAACAAGAGGCAAGAGTCAGAGAAGAGAGGGGAGAGGGTTTCTAACTCCTTTAGACAATGGTATCTCAGATTTATTAGGTTCAATTTAATTACAAGTTCCACATGTATGAAACTTAAAAATTCCGATATTTTTGGCGGAACTTAAAAGGTCCATACTTATAGAAATTTTGCACTCTATGGAATAACATCGTTCTAGACATTAAGTAAAAATAGTCGTGAAACAATGAAAGTTCTAGACTTTAAAATTTTCACCAGAAGAACATACCCTAATAGATATAAACTTCCTAAACACACACGGTTTTGGTTTAATCACCTTAATCCCATTGTGGGATTTGGGTTGAATATATATTGAATACTATGAGATGTTACATTGCCTTTATAAGGAAAGATTACAAGAAGATATAGCAACATTGGATATTGGGAATCCATACAAGAGAGGAAACCATATGAGCTGGAATGGGGAAACCGTGTTTGCCTTGATAAGGAAACACGGTTCCTAATTGATCTCTAACACGCCCCCTCAAATTGATGGTGGAGGGGACATCAGTTTGATACTTAGATAACGAAATTGTGCACTTGAGAGACCCTTGGTGAGAATATCCGCTGGTTGATCATTGGTAGGAATGAAGCAAATCTGAAGTTCACCAGTACTGACTAGTTCACGCACAAAATGATAAGCAATTGCCACATGTTTTGTCCGAGCATGCATAATGGGATTGGCGGCCATGTAAGTGGCACTGATATTGTCACAGTGAAGCCAAATAGGAAGGGGGTAAGTGATACCAATTTCATGGAGAAGGTATTGAATCCATAGAATATCAGCAGTGGCAACAGCTAAGGCGCGATATTCGGCCTCAGAGCTCGAGCGCGAGACATTTGGTTGCTTCTTTGTTCCCCATGAAATTAAGTTAGGACCCAAAAATATGCAAAAAATAGTGGTGGAGTGCCTGTCATCAGGGCAGCCAGCCCAGTCAACGTTAGAATATCCCGATAGAGCATAGGAAGAGCTTGGACGAAACATCAGGCCATGATCAAGAGAGCCCTTAACATACCAAAGGATACGCTTTGTCGTAATCAAGTGTAGAGAGGTCAGTTGGTGCATGAACTGGCAAACTTGATTGACGGCATAGGTGATGTCTGGTCTAGTAAGGGTTAAGTATTGTAATGCTCCAACAAGGTGGCGATAGACCGTTGGATCAGGGAGAGGATCACAATCACGAATTGATAACATAGAGCTAGTGGTGACCGGTGTGGTGCAGGGCTTGGCTTTTGTCATGTTGGATTTCTCAAGAAGAGTAAGGTCATATTTGGTTTCAATGAGAGGGAGGCCAGATGCAGTACGTGTAGCTTCCATGCCCAAAAAATAATGGAGATCCCCAAGGTCGATCATGGAAAAATGAGATTTCAAATTGGCAATGAAAGCCTGTAGAAGAGAGGGCCGATTACCAGTTAGGAGAATATCATCGACATATAGGAGGAGTAGGAGAGTACCACCATCGCGATGAAAAATAAACATCGAAGAGTCAGACCCACTGCACCGAAAACCATAGGTCAACAAGAAGGAGCTGAAGCGGTGAAACCAGGCTAGGGGAGCCTGTTTCAAACAATATAGAGCCTTGTTCAATTTGCAAACATGGGATGGGTGGTCCAGGGATTTGAAACCCGGTGGTTGGATCATATAGACCTCTTCATTTAGAATATCATGCAAGAATGCATTTTTAACATCCAACTGACGAATCAGCCATTTTTGAGAGATGGCGATGGATAGGACAAGCCAGATAGTAGTCGGTTTGACAACAAGAGAGAATGTCTTGTTCATGCCTTCTTGTTGATTGTAACCCTTGGCAACAAGGCGAGCCTTATAGCGCTCTAGTGCCATCAGCTCGTTGCTTAATCTTGTAGACCCACTTACAACCTACAAGATTCATATCGGATTGATGAGGAATAAGAGTCCAAGTGTAATTTTGGAGTAAAGCATCGAATTCTTCAGTCATGGCAGTCCTCTAGAGAGGTTCTTTGCAAGCCTGTGTATAGCATGTTGATTCAATACCCGTGCTCTGTAACTGAGTGAGAAGTGCTATAGGAATAGGGTGACAAGTGATTGTCCATGCACGAGGGCGAATAATACCATCCTTCGTACGAGTAGTCATCACATGAGTGTTGACCTGGTCCACAGGTGGATGTGATAATGATGATGCTGAAGAGAGATGCAATGGGAGGTCCACAAAGAGATCAAGGCCCGGGGTCATACGAGCCAAAGGAGAGCCACAGGTGGGACTTGGTGGTGGAGTGCTAGGAGGAGTGCACGTTGGTGGAACACGATTCGGTGGGGGCAAAACTGGTACACCGGTGGTAGGGCAGAGCTGGTGCAAGCTGGGCAACATAGTAGGTAAAGATAACACTTGGTGAGGAGCAGACAAGGCAGTCGAAGGAGATGACCTGCACAAGAAAGAGAAGGGAAACAACTCTTCATTAAATTTAACATGGCGGGAAAGATATAGATGACCAGAGGATACGTCAAGGAAGCAATATCCCTTGTGGTTGCCACTAAGCCCGAGAAAGACACATTTTGCAGATTTCAGAGATAATTTATTGTCCTGGTAAGGACCAAAAAAAGGATAGCAAGCACATCCACGAACGCACAATAGTGTATAGTCGGGACGCTGGCCAAGCAACTTCTGATATAGAGATTGACCTGTAAGGACCGCCATGGGCAATGATTTATTAAAAACACCGCATGGCGAAAACCTTCTACCCAAAAGCGCAGTGGAAGACCAATGTGATGAAGGAGGGCATTGCTCGTCTCGACAATATGCCGATGCTTTCTTTCAAAACTCTCCACCTCCATCACTCTGAAAGAATTTAATTTTTGTAGAGAGAAGATTTTCAACCATTGCCTGAAAATTAGTGAAACACATAAACACACCAAACTTCTTTTTGAGAGGGTAAAACCATGCAAAGTGGGTACAATCATCAATAAATATCACATAAAACTGAAATCCAGTGATAGATAAATGGGTGAGGGCCCCTAAACATCGCTATGAATAATTTCTAATGGAGAGGAAGTAGCATGAGTAATAGTAGAAAAAGGTAGGCGACTACTCTTTGTTAAACTACAATGTTCACAGTTGAACTTATTTAAATATCCACGAGGTATAGAACCAAGACAATTATTCTGACTTCTTTTTGAGAGGGTAAAACCATGCAAAACGGGTACAATCATCAATAAATACCACATAAAACTGAAATCCAGTGATAGATAAAATGGGTGAGGACCCCCAAACATCGCTATGAATAATTTCCAATGGAGAGGAAGTAGCATGAGTAATAGTAGAAAAAGGTAGGCGACTACTCTTTGTTAAACTACAATGTTCACAACTGAACTTATTTAAATATCCACGAGGTATAGAACCAAGACAATTATTCTGAATTAAACTAAAGAAAACTGAAGACTGTGGATGCCCCAATATGCAATGCCATGGTTGTTGTATGGCAACGAGAGAATCTCCCATTGTCTTCTATCGATTGAGATACTCAGTCATAGTGGACTATAGCTTGAGTTGCATTAGTTGGGCTTGGCTATGCTGTGAGAAAGTTGTTGAAAGAGACTCCTATACTTCTCGGGATGTAGACAGACCAACTGTTTGAGCAAGAGCACTATCAGTGAGCGTAGGGTTGAGAAGAGTGACAATATCTATCCTCCTCCATTGAAGAAACTTGGCATTCGATATCATCTCCTTTGAATCATTTTCGATGAAGCGGGGTGGAGGAACTATGGTTCCATCAACAAACCTGATTAGATCAGAAGATACCAAGATGGGTTCCACTTGGGTATACCACATCAAGTAGTTGGTTCCATCCAACTTGATAGTAACCACGCCATGAGCATTAGAGGTGTTAATGGTAGGAAAGGAAGATGTAGGAGACAAAGCCATTGGAGATTGAAGCTCTAATACCATATAAACTTCCTAAACACACACGGTTTTGGTTTAATCACCTTAATCCCATTGTGGGATTTGGGTTGAATACTATGAGATGTTACATTGCCTTTACAAGGAAAGATTACAAGAAGATATAACAACATTGGATATTGGGAATCCATACAAGAGAGGAAACCATGTGAGCTAGAATGGGGAAACCATGTTTGCCTTGATAAGGAAACACGGTTCCTAATTGATCTCTAACAATAGATAGACTTACGATAGAGTGTATCTCATCTTTCATTTATTTCCCAAACATCATCTACCCAGCAAAAAAGAAAAAGACAAAAACGACTAGGAAATGACAAGGATATATAGTAAAAGGACAAATTGAATGAGTGGGGACAAACAATGGTTTTGGTGGGTGAGCTCATCAGGGTTGCCACCAATTATGACTCGGAATGCTAGCCTTGACCAATCATAGGGGAAAAAAAAATCTAACCCTATGTTTGGTAGCTAAGAAAATAAGTGAAAACATGGAAAAGAAAAGAAAATTGGACAAAACACAGCTAAAATCATATTAGAAATTCAGAATTTTCTTTTCTTTTCCATGTTTTCACCTATTTTCTCAAGAACCAAACATAGCATAAAAGAAAATTGAACGTAAGTTTTGTTTTATTTAGAGAATCCATTATATTAGTTTAGTTTTGTAAATAGCATGTAAAAGCAAATCATTTTTTCATGATGATTTTGTTTAGAAGGTGGGGTCTAGGAAGTTGGAAAATGGATAAGTCGCACTAGGTGAGGAGTGAGGACACTCCAATCCCATGTGGGCTTGAATCAAAGTCGAAAAGGTACGGAGCATAAGTCAAATTGGAGGAGGAGTTGAAGTTGGATATACCTGTTACAACTATCAAAGAAAAGGTTGGTAAGGGCAATTGGAACAGGACTTTGCTACTGCGACCATCTTAGGGCTGAGACCACCAAGACCATGCTCCTGAACACGGGATTTCAGGTGGGGCCCATTTTACATACCCTAAGTTAAAAGGTCTAGGACCTTTACCTAAAATGGGGTTTCATCTCTCACCCTATTTGGTAATATTAAATATTAATTGTCACTATAATTTACAGATTAAAATAGCTGAACACAAAAAAGAAAAAAAAATGCATTGTTTATATATATATATATTAAAAAAGAATTACCTGTCTTATTTCTTTTATTATGTTTATATTAGGAGTAATCAAAATTATGAATTTGAGTAAAGAAAATATGGAACAAGATTCGTGTTACCCTTCACAGTATTTAAAATAATGATATTTATTTTAACAGTCTCTTCTCTTAAGATTCCCTACTCTCATCTAAAATTAATGACTTAAAGTCAAATCACCCATTTATTTTAGAGATTTAACTATGGACGGGAGGAGCTGTTCTTATTGTACTCTTCCCTTTTCTAATCAAAAAGACAAGATCAACAATCAAACCATTTAACAGCCGTGAGCTTTTAATTTTAAACAATCACGGTTAGTAATAAAATCATGATTGTACCATGCACCCGAAATGAATGTAGTTTGAATGTATAATCTCAGTTATTTTACATATACATTAATGGTTATATAATAGTGATATTTGATAAGACATATGACCACAGTGTCGAAAGGTTACGGTTCGTTATGCGCACAAATATTGTGATCAATGACCTAAGGTTAAGGTATAAAACCGTGAGTGATGACCCTTTTTTTTGTAGTGAGAGCTATAGGATGCGATTCAGACCCAACCATAGGGCGTACAGGAGGGTAAGGCGGAATTCCACAAAGGAAATTGGTTCAACCCAGATGGTGACCGCGGTGATGAATGACTCATAATCAGTGGAGAGTCCATTCAATGTATAGAGAACCATATCATCATCATGGATTGGTAATTGAATGGCCACGACGACATCTGATAAACTCTTGATTTTAATGAGGAAATCTGCAATAGAGGAGCTGCCCTTTTTGATGGACTACAATTTGCTTCGAAGTTGCATAGATTGGGATCAGGAATGTTGAGCAAAAGTGGTTTGTAGAGCAATCCAATACGGCTTAAGAGGTGTAGAGGCCAACCGTACAAGTTAACACACTTGGTGTTAAGGTGGAATTGAGCCAATTGACTATGAACTGATTAGTTCGAATCCATTGGTGGTGAGAAGGGTTCCATGCATTGTCAAGAAGAAGAGGTGGAGGTGGAACACTTCCATCAACGAAACCAAAGACATCCTGAGAAATCAGGATGAGAACAAGTTGACTTCTCCAGCAGCATTGAAAGATGGCTGGTGGGAAGGAGCGCCAGAGCTTGGAATATCAACACACCGGATGGGGAGGAAGTCATTAGGAACTGAGAGAAGAGGAATGAGCGTTAGCTAATGATGCTCTGATACATGTAGACTTTTCACAATACGTATGGTTCCCAGATACCAAATATATGGGTTCTGGTGAATTTCTTATATAATATTTTACAGAAACGTGAATACAATGGATTACAAGAGGATAAGACTTATCCTAAACATAGATGAGTTCTGAACACTCTCTTTGGATTTCTCTCTAAGAGTCCTGATCGTATGTGACTCTTTGGATATCTCTCAAAGAGTTGTGATCATATGTGACTCTTATCATCATCATCATCATCATCATCATCGTGGACCATGTACGTAGAGTGGCGGTGAGATAATAGAATCATCAATCTAATTAGAAGGGAGAGGCAGGTGACCCTTCTCCTGAAGGCTCTTGACTGTCTCGTAGAGGCACTGGTTCACTGGTGTCAACTCAAGCCCCAGGTTCTTGACCTTCTTGTTCGAAAACTTGTACGGTTTCACTCTCGGCTTCACCTCATCCTTGCACCTGCATTACCATGTTTGCATTACCATGTTAAACAAAGTGAATTTAATTAATTATCTTGAATAGATTACAATGTCCCTATAGAGTGTTTAAATATATAAGCCAATACTCTTAAATAGAAGATAATCTTATTTTACTAAAGATAATAATTCAATATTGTGATTGTGAGGAGATACTATCTCTAACAGATTAGTCTATCTCATCTTATATTTATTTCCCTAACAACGTCCACCCAAAAAAATAAAAGACAAAAACGACTAAGAAATGAGGAGTTGTAAAAGGACAAACCGAATGAATGGAACCAACTAAGTTTTGGTGGGTGGGCTCATCAGGGTTGCCACCAATTATGACGGGGAATGCTAGCCTTGACCAATTATAGAAAGTAAACACCATCTAAGAAAAAATTACCAAGTAAGTTTTGTTTTACTTACTACTTGTGGACTATGTTAGAGCAACAACCACCACAAGAGAGTCATTATATTGGTTTTAGTTTTTTTAGGTCAAATGATATCATGTAACTAACACACATACTCTCAAAACACAAACAGAGCCAGACCATAAGGGTAAGAAGTCCAAGCAACCACTCCAAAAGGGCTATCTTATGGAGGGTTGATGGCCCCTTATATACCTCCTGTGAAGTTCACTTCCCAACCTATGTGGGACGAAACCCGGAATACCTTATCAGGTATCAAGTAAAAGCAACTTCTCGTATCCTTTTCTCATGATGATTTTGTTCAGCTAGTGGGGTCTGGGAAGTTGGAAAAGGGAAATGTCGTACTAGGTGAAGACAAATCCAATCCCCATGTGGCCTTGAATCAAAGTCAAAAAATATTGAGCAGAGTCAAATGGGAGAAGGAATTGAAGCTATTACGCCTACTAGAGACCTTGTCGAAAATAATTGTGGACCAAAGAAAAAAGGTTGGTGAGGGCATTAGGAATATGACAATTATCAATTTTGGCTGCATAGCTAAGATCATGCTAAGATGGACTCACAATTCACTCCAAGAAATCTATCAATCAACTAGAGACGGATTTAGACCCGTCTTTAATATAGGTGGCAAATCCTCTCCAGTTATAACCGGATGTGGCACATCCGGTTATAACCCCTAGAGGTCACCACGTGTCTCCTTTGACACCTTTTAACCATGGGTAAGGTTCACCCACCCTTAGGGTTCACCCACTTATTTTTGGTTTTTTTTTTTAAATATTAATTCTATTTTTAAAATTAAAAATATGTTTTTAAAGTTTTTTTAATATTAAAAACAATTTTTTAATTTTAAAAATAGAATTAATATTTAAAAAAAAAAACCAAAAATAGGTAGGTGAACCCTAAGGGTGGGTGAACCTTACCCATGGTTAAGGGGTGTCAAAGGAGACACGTGGCGACCTCTAGGGGTTATAACCGGATGTGCCACATCCGGTTATAACTGGAGAGGATTCGCACCTAGAGATGGTAAATAGTAAACGTCTCTCAATCCGTTAGTGCCCCTCAATATTTATGTCAATAATACTACACTTTAAATATAAAGTGGAGCTCTGCATCATGCAGAGCTCCCTTTTTACACTGCCCAGGGGCAAATGTGTAATTATCAATAATTACACATTTACCCCTAGTTAGTGTAAAAAGGGAGCTCCTAAAATTAATCTCATAATACTATCATACTATCAGTGAATGAAAAACGGTTACTTTAACAGGCAGATTTCTTGTAGTGCCCTTCCTTAGGAGGTTAGGACATTTACCTGAAAATGGAAACTCCTAGTCGATTTGGCAAAAGTTTACTTTTGGGTTTTCATCACTAAAATTCATACTTTTACTAATATTAAATATTTAACCGGTCACGATAATTTACAGATTAATCTGAACACAAAAAAGAAAGAAAAACACATTCTTTATATTTTTCATTGCTATTTTACATTTTGAAAAATTATTTGTCTTATTTCTTTTATTTATATTTATATAGGAGTAACCAAAATTATGAATTTTAGTAAAATAAAATATGGAACAAGATTCGTGTTGCCCTTCACAGTATTTAAAATAAATTAAGATAATTATTTTAGCAATTTGATCTCTTAAGAATCCCTACTCTCATCATCTATTACTAATATAATGAGAATTTTCCCCTTAAAAACGTAGGTTGAATTTTTCTTAATTCTCAAACTGCACTTATCATAAGGACAAAATGTTTTGCTTGGTTCTCATACGACCCCTTACTGATTAAACTTGAAATTCTATACGGTTATAAGCAGAATATTCCAATGAGTCCGGTTACACCACTAAGGTCGCCATGTGTCCCTTTTAATACTCTTTAACTGTGGTTAAGATTCATCCACCCCAAGTGTTCACCTACTCATTCTTGGTTTTTAGCAAAAAAATTAACCTTAAGAGTTAATGAATTTTAATTAGGGTTTAAGAAATTATATTTTTTTTCTAAAAACCAAGGATAGGTG
This sequence comes from Tetracentron sinense, assembly GCA_015143295.1. Classification (NCBI taxonomy): domain Eukaryota; kingdom Viridiplantae; phylum Streptophyta; class Magnoliopsida; order Trochodendrales; family Trochodendraceae; genus Tetracentron; species Tetracentron sinense. The sequence goes on from JABCRI010000609.1 coordinate 14,809, forward strand.
GCTGAACTCTAAGGGTGGGTGAATCTTAACCATAGTTAAGGGTGTCAAAAGAGACACATGGCAACCATAACGGTGTAGCGGGATTCCAACTGTGGTTAAGAATCACCCCTCTAGGGTTCACCCAATTACCCTTGGTTCTTAGGAATAAATATTATTTTTTTAAACCTTGATTAAAATTCAATAACTCCTTAGGTTAAAAACCATTTTTTCTAAACACCAATGATAAGTGGATGAACTCTAAAGGTGGGTGAAACTTAACCGCAGTTAAAGAGTATAAAAAGAGACACATGACGACCTCATTGGCGTAACTGGACATCTCGCTCTCTTGGCAAAATGCTCAGAAAGAAAATCTCACCAAAGCCCCACTCGCCCCATTTCTTTATTATATATACCCAAAATGCTCCTAAAGCTTTTCGAATCTCAAAATATCTTTACGTTTTAATCCAAAATATCCCTCAAGTTTTAAACCGAATAATTTCCTGAATTTGTTTTCAGAAACCATCACTAGGTCCTTCTTCACAGTCTCTCTCTTTCATCTCTTGAATCACACGTCCCACCCACTAATTTTAGATAATAAAATTAATGACTTTGTGTCAACCCATTTGTGGGCACCACACAGCCCATTTATTTTAGAGATTTAACTATTTATAGATTGAGCTCTTCTTATTACACTCTTCCCATCTGCAAATGAAAAAGACAAGATCATATCACGGCACTCAAACCATTAACTTTGACTTGGCTGACCACGGAACTACTTATCTTTGACCATCATGATAATGATAGACTTACTTGGTGGGGATGGGGTACTCCGGGAAGAACTTGGCCAGAATTTCGACTACATCGCCGCGATGAAGCACGCTCTCAGCGCAGAGGTACCTGCCGGAAGCCGACGGTGTTTCGTAGACAAGTAGATGAGCAAGTGCTACATCCTTCACGTGGACATATGCCTGGATCGAGTTCGCGTATGTCTTAGTAGACCCTGTTAGGTATTTCTGTATGTGAACAATGCTAGCATTAACAGTAGGTTGAAGCAATGGCCCCAACACCAACACCGGGTTCACCACCACTAGATTCACCCCTCTCTCTCTTGCCATCTCCCACGCGGCCTTCTCCGCCACCGTCTTCGCGTAACAATACCAATTCTGCCCATATCACAACCATTCAGAACACCAACCATTTCAATTCTATAACAAAGGAAAGAGGCTGAATGATAAATCATACCTTGGTGTTCTTGCAGAACTCGAGGTCGCTCCAGTATGACTCGTCAACGATCACGTCGGGGCTCCTATTAGGGTCCATGTATATGGCTCCGACAGTCGAAGTAAAGACTACGCGCCGAACTCCGGCTGCCGCGGCTGCGTTTATTATGTATTTGGTTCCGTTGATGGCTGGCTCTACCATTTGTTCCTTGAATTCAAACACCAACACCAATCTCATCATCAAAAAAATGGACAACCTCAAAAACCAAAAACCCCGGAAAGTATAAACCACAGTAACATAGTAACAACGTGACTTTTTGTTGAACGATTAGTTCGCAAAATATTATTGATTTTTGGAAATAAAATTATTGCAAATTTCACGAATTATTCATGATTTTTAAAAAGTCCCGAACAAATATTTAATATATGAAATATAATTATTATATTTAGTAATCTTATTTTTTTTCATATCTTGCACACATTTTTTTAATTTAATTTTGAATTTTTCCGATTTTGCTGAAAGTTTCCCTAAACGATTGAATCCCGAATACCGACTTGATAACCATGCCCAGCAAAAAAAGATTTGAACTCACTGGATCATCAGTCACTGGAGAGGCTGTGTGAAAAACTCCATCACATCCCCAGATTGCCTTTAGAAGGCTCTCGTAATCGAGAAGATCAGCTTTGCAGAGAACTAATCTCTCTTTAGCTCCTTCAAGCTCCTTCAAATGAGAATTTTTGGCATCATCTGTAGTATGAAAAAAATACTCGTGAGAATGGGAATCATCAGAGATTGATAAAAGAAAGGAAGAAAAGATGGAAACTGACCTGGGTTTCTAACCGTTCCTATAACGGTATAGCCTTTCTGTAAGAGAAGCTTAACGAGCCAGGAAGCAATGAAACCTCCGGCACCCGTAACGCACACGGTTTTGCCGGAAACTGAAGAGCTGTCGATCGTCATCCTTATGTTTTCCGGCGAAGCTTTGATCAAACTCTACTATCTTCTTCTCGATAGTGATTAGGAAAATTCAAACACGTGCATTATAATCGTTAGCATATAATCTATTTATAGGCGAGAAAGAAACCATACTTTGGTAACCACGGTTAAAGGTTAGGTTTTTGGGGATTGAAAGAGGGCTGTCGTGGTAACTAGGGTTAATTTGGGTGGCGGTTGTTTGGGACCACATCGTGTGTGATATTTTGTGGAGTGCTAGGCCTACTCTCACCTCTTTCCTACTCTCACATTCGCCAACCACCTGTCCATAACTGTAAAAGTGTGCTTTAAGCTGATTTTTTTTTCACTTTATTGATAGGACTTTGCTACTGAGACCGCATAAGTGATGATGGGTCCCTCCTGAAATCTCACGCACATGCACCGGGTCTCGGCCCTTATGCGGTCTCAAAAGCATTTCCCTTATGGATATGTTGTTAGCTGATTGTGAGAGTAGGAAAGAGGTGTGAGTAAGGTTAGCAGTGTTCTTGAAAGCTTTTGTGTGGCCTTCCGGTGTTCCTTTGAAAGTTTTTTTTTTTTTTTTGGTAAAGTCAGTAACACCGTAACGGTGATTATTAAGGCAAGATAAGGAAACACTCACACCACCCATGAAGACCACACACACCATCCAAATCACACACTACACATGCATTTCAAATAAGCTTCCACCCAAGGGCTTCTTAAAAGAGTACCAACCATCTGAGATGCTAAGGAACTTATAAGGGATAACATGATCGATAACAACCCGATGTAGGACTAACATACCGCCCAAAGGTTTTTGTTTATTTGATAAATTCAATAACACAAGGTGATACTGAAGACAGGACAAGGCAACACTATTCTTGAAAGTTGAAAGGCTAATATATCTTGTCTAGTATGTTTTTAACAGCTGCAAACCACACAGTACAAAAGCACTTATGGCTTTTAAAACCAAAAAACGGGGCACAGGCTGTCTCTGGCGAAGCCAGAAAGGGCATATCTCAGGGTTCCTTAGAATATTGGACAAGTGGGTTGAGAAATCAAATCAGAGGCCCCATGATTTTTGACTTCTCCACTCATAAATAGACATGTGGTGAGTAAGTGTGTGCGAATAAAGAGGAGAGATATCAAATGGGAAGAAGTCAAAAATCATGAGGAGAAAATAAATGACTTCTCCCTATTTTTTATGTCAGTTGTCGCACAATGTATGGAACCCAGAGAGCCCTTCTTGGCTTCGTCAGAGACATCCGAGGCCAAAACATGGGGATGGCCACCAGCCAAATAACAGAGACGATGATTTAGTTCCGTGTTGTTTGGGACGTGGTAAGTCTTAAGATATATCTATTAGAAAAGAAGAAGGCTCCAATTCTCTCAAGGTTTAACAGGATCCCATTGGAGTTCGGTTATGCCCTTGATGTAGCCATATATATATATATATATCTATTGACACTCTTTAAACTGTGATTAAGATTCACCTAATCTTACGGTTCACCTAAGTTTTTTTTATAGTTTAAATATATAAAGAAGAGTAACTGTTTCACCACGTTGTTTGGATCTCCCCTTTTTACACTATCCAATGGGAATTTTTAGGTATAATATGGTGTGTTGTAAAATTACCCCAGCCTCCATAATAATATGACATGACCATTCTTTTAATGTAAAAAAGGGAGCTCCCGCTTCAAACCGTGAAGAATCAGTGAGATCTCCGGCTCAAAATTATCTTTCTTTTTTTTTTTATATAATATTGACAAATTTTGTAACCCTAGGGGCTAGCCCATCGATTGATTTTTGTCCCCAAATGGTCAAGCATTGCTCATCCGGATAATAGATAGTAGATGGCATCGTGTTTGATGAAGCGTGTGGTTTTGGTTTGTCTGTCAGTTACAGTGCTGCTAAATGGGCTACAGACTACAGTAGCTGACCTGCACTCTACCCCGCGACACAGATGCCTTTACGGGTCAATGACTTCTCAGATGCGAAATTTCCAGCCTCACAGTGCCTCCTCTTTTGACATATTTATCCTCTTTAACTTTCACTCACTACCACATATGTGATATGACATCGCCAAGCCTCCTGATTTGACGGGAAAGAATACTTAACCATTTCCATAATGTCACCTAGTGTTTACGTTACTTCCTTTGTCGGTAGGTGGCACACTTACTTACCTCCCTTTAATTCTTTAGGATAAGCTTCGGAGACCCTCTTGGGCCGAGCGGGAACCGTTTGGTGTGTTCAGCCCTGCACACAGATCTGTGTGCTCTTACCAAAAGATACCATGTGTCCTAAAGGATACATGATACAACTCTGTTCAGGAAGATGATGCCGTCACCTCCGTCACCTATTTTCTCCATAACAGCAAAAAGGAACTTGTGAGGAAAAGATCAACTAATCGGACCAAAAAAGATGTTTCCTAATTTTATTTCTCTCTTCTTCCCTCCTTCTTCCATTTTTTGATTTCTCGCTTCACTAAAAACCATGAAAAAGTTGCAGACGGTAAGATTAGATGTGAACACATGGATTTGCTCTGTCCACACGTTCATTCATCATTCATAATTTAAAAGATAACAAAATATATGGGCCGGTAGACGAGAAGAAGGCATGTGGACCGGTGATGTGCGGTTTAATAACGCGTAAATATTATTTGGGGTCCTGAACCCATCGTTCATTTCTACAACCTTTTTTCACGAAATGGTTTTGTTGCAGAGAGAAAGTCGAAGAGGGTAGAGAGGAAGACGACCCGCAACCGAGTAATAAGCGACACACCTCTTGGTTCTTGATGCAAGCGCCCTTTCCCTATTTGGGTTAAGAAAAGAAGTTTGACGGAGGGGACGGTGTAATTCCTTAGACATGATTTGGATGTTTTGGGATCATGGAATTTTTGGTAAGGGGAACAAGATGTTTGTGTAAGGTCTGCACACCCAAAGGGCTCAGGGCTGACGGACCATGTTAATCTAAACGCTGAGATCAAGTGGGGCCAACCTGTAAAATGGGCCTTCATCTAAATCCACCTTTATCCCCCCCCCCCCCCCCCCCCCCCCTCACAGCCCAATATTAACACTTCCACCCCCTCCACTTTCCCCATATGCCTTAGAGAACGGTCTAGCCCTACCGGGTGGGTGGGTGGATTCAATAGCAAAGTCTTTTATTCTATTTTGAGCAAGTTCACTAGGTAAGGATGCCGAACTTTGCTCCTCGGCTCTCACACACCATAACTTTACAACTCCTATAACTGGGTCGTGAATATGGTTTCAACTATTGTAAATTATGTTTAAAAAACCCAAGGTAGATGGGTGAACCCTAGGGGTGAGTAATTTTAAAAAAAAAAAAACACAATAAGGGGTGGACACCTGGGCAAGACAAGAGAGCTAAGACCCCTCTGCTGCATCCGATAGAGGATGTTGTGAGTATTTTTTTTTATCATATATGTGATCCCCTGTCTTAGTCATGGTCAGGAAGTCACCTATTATAACCTATTATATTACATTGACTTGCATATGGTCAAAGGCGCTTAGGGCATTGGAGCTCTGGCCAAATGCCTCATTCCCCCGGGGGTCGGGCTTAGACCTTACCCTAATCGGAAGGCCCACACATCTACACTCAGGCCAATGAGGTGGGCGGTGTTCCGTTATGGAAGATATAGGGATTCCCATTTGTGAGTCCCTCGCCCCTAGACTGACACCTTAAAGTAATTCACAGAATCATAATAACCATTTTCTAAAGCAAGAAACGAACTATCACATGCCCTCGGGTTACGTAGTTGAAGGTGTAGGCCCTCATGGAATGTCGGTACTTGTAGTAGGTCATACACGTATTCCAGCGACTTTGTCAGCTTTGAGCTTGGTTTGGATAGGCCCACAGTTCGGACTTATCACTTATTTTCGGCTTTTTGACTGAGTTCACCATGATCACGTCGAGCGTAAGTTACGACCCTAGCAAAGCTTGATTTGACTATTATAATTCATTTCATAAATTTCATTAGTTAATTCCAAATTATTATCTACACAACACTTACGACACCCCCCATATCTAAGACCTGCGACACGCTAGGCAAAATTCTATTCTAATCATCTGACAATCAAATTTAGAGGATAATCCTCCATGAATTAAGGTTAGCTTTTGGTTTTAAATTTTCAACTTTCTTTTGATATTACTAACTCCTACACCTATTTAGTTAAAGAGTATTATTATATATTAATTTCAAAAGCAATATCAAAAAATATTTATATATATATAAAGCAGAGTGCACATGCAAAAGGTAATGGCCTTTGGGTTCTATGAGGCGCACTTCGCACTACATGAGTGCTTTTTCTTTGGTTGATCAATTCAGGGTCCGTCCGTAGATGGACCGTGATCGTGTGCCCTTCTTCTTCTATTCAATCAAATTTGTGTCGACCGTAGATCGGACTGTGGATCGTGTACTCTCGGAGTGACACGTGTCTTTCCATGTGGGTTTGTGACCCATGCGGATCTAGATTCATTCAGTGCCCTAGTGGGTTGGCAGATTTGGGTTTACCCAAATCACTGGGTCAGTTAGGTAGTTTGGCGGTTAGGTTCGTTTAACCCTGGCATGTGGCTAGTTAGGATGGTTGAACCATCAAATGAGTGTCATAACCCTTGGATCTCTATATAAGGAGGGTTGAGATGGGTCAAACCCACCAAAGCCAGAGTCCAGTCCGTCCAAGGAATAATACACTGACTAAGGAAGAAGAAGACTTATAGATTGAATCCATCCTAGAGAAAGCTGAACCATAAGCCCAAGTTGTTCGTGATTCAATTGGACCAGTTTTAATGGATTAGAATGGAATAAGATTCTAGAATTCAATTTTGTTAATCAGATAGGTGCTACTTCTAGCCTAGTCAGGGTGGCAAGCCTGAAAGGGTTAGCCTAAGGGTAGTCCAAAACTAATCTAACTAATTGACATGAGTTGGAATAATTTTATTTTTTTTGGAATAATTAGACCGCCCAATTCATCCAAATGGACGCCTTTAATAGACCAGTCTAACTGGTTAGTCATTGGACTGAACTACTTTGACTAATTGAATTGAGATGGCCAACCAAGCTCAACCAATTAGACCACTCTATAAGGATGGGTCCATAAACCATTATGTTGTTACAATTATGGCAAATCGAATGGTTGATCTAGTCTCTGGATTCAAACAGATTAATAAATAATCAGCTTTTGTTAAGTTAAACAAAATAGATTTAACTTATGATTTAATTGAAATACAATTAAATGTTTGGTTTTATTAAACAAAGGTGTTTACTTTTTGGACTAAACCATGAAATATTTTTGGACTAAAATCATGTAAAAGAGTTTTGGATAAATTAATTAAAATGAAATTGTATTTTTCATGGACTTAATTAATTTATTGTGGGACTAAATTAATTTGATTAATTTTGAATTAATTAATTCAACCAATTCTAAAATAGGTTTGGTGTTCCATCATCCGCTGAGTAGTGCAAATACATAGAGATTGATCGGCTAAATTCGAGTTGAGTTGTATCTCAGAGATAAGGCTGTTTTTCACTTTACATGAGAGGTTTCGACTATCTTTAAGAAAGACTCTCTTTTGAGTGCCTCTTAACTTGTGTGATCCGTTTATATATCCATGTTTATATATTATTTGCTGTTAAATTGTTTATTTGTCTAACTTGTGCAGAGGATTTAATAAGTAAATCTAACAAATGATTCAAGCCGAATCGAATCAACAAGGTTTGACTTAAGCACGACTTGTGTAAACATTCAAGCTTAAATAAAGCTTTGCTTGGTTGTTCAATCTTGAAATGGCAACTTAAGCTGGACTCGAATTGAATTCACAAGCTAGTTTTACTTGAATGTAACCCTAGTAATAAGGCTACAAAGGCTATTGTAAGGCATAAAATCCGTATAAGGGTAAAGTGGGAAATCTCCTCTGACTTTCCCACCAAGCCACCAACCCATAAACACTACAAAAATCAAGCTTTTTAGCGGTGGTTAAGAAAACCACCTCGAATACTTACCTAGGACGACGGTTTTATAATACCGCCATCGATTATTGTTTTCAGAACTATATTAACGGTGGTTTATTAAGAACTGCCGTAATTAGGACATTTTCATGGTGGGTTTTTAATAAACCGTCTTGGTAAGCTTTCCCTCCAACCCTTTTGGTTTTCCGCCCCAGCATTCCCGGGAACATTATCGCGGCAGTTATTTGAAAACTGCTGCTGGTTGTTCCTCTAGTAGCGGATTATTTATATATGACGGCAGATTTTTTAAAACCGTTGCCAATCCCTTTATTTGGGCCCCGATAGTTTTCCTTTATTCTCATTTCCTTTCGCCTTCTCTCTTCTCTCTGCTCTCGCAATCTCAGGCCACCTCCTTCGGTAGCCACCTCTGACCACCTCCTTCGGCAGCTCACTCCTCTGGCCACCACCGCAACCACCTCCAGCCTCTCTCTGCTCTCCCATCTTTGCTCTTCGACCACCTCCACGAGCTCCGACCACCTCCAAGGCAGCTCCACAACTCCACCCAGCCCCAACCATCTTCAGTAATCTCTATCTCTCTCTCTCTAATTCTCTGTAATCTCTCTCTCTCTAACATGCAAACCTTGTTTCTATGACAGCTCTCTCTAATCTCTCTCTGCTCTCTCACTTGTAATGTTGCATGCCTGCATCTAATTCTGATGCTTTGAAATTTTCCTCCATCATTTTGTTCATAGATTGATTACTTAGTATTGTAAGTAATCTATGATCTAGTTTTATTAGGATGTGTAGATTCATGATATTTAGAATTTCAGTTGTATTTGAATCAATCCATAGATTTTAATCTGTTTTGAACGGTAGAGAGAATGTTGAGCTAGGTATTATGTATACAAAGTTTTTTATCATAGCTTTGAAAGTATAGTTAAAAAGGGTGGATTCAATGATCCTAGTTTAAGGATTCCTGATTAATGCTTGCAATAGATGTTTTGAGATCTATTTAGTGGATGTATTTAGAGTCACAGACACATTTGATATGCAAAACACTCTCAAGATAAATTTGGGGTACTAGAATTCAAAAGGCTTTGATGAAATGGCACTAATATTACAGTCAAAATACAACTTGAAAGGCCTCACAGGAAATTGGACTTAATTAACTATTTTTTAATTTAAAAAAATTACCTATAGTGAGGTTCTTAATTAACCATTTTGTAATTTTTAAAAAATCATTGTTCAGATGAGGTTAGTTTCGAATGCCTGGATTCATGCCCCTTTGTTTTCATCTAAATTGCTCGAATGTCTTTCTGGAGGGTATAGGAGACAATAAATGTCTACTTAAGAATCTATTGTGATAAAATATATATATATATATATATATATATATAAAATAGAAAAACCTGGGTTGTAGACTTGTCCACACCTCAATAGATAGTCACGATACTATCTTTTACAATCAACCATAGTCATCAGGTTTTTTCATACATAAATTTTAATTAACAAAAATTAGGTTTTAGAATAATTTAGTTAGTTGTTTGATCTGAAGTTAGTTTAGCTAGAATTTTCTCTTAAGTAATTCTTTGTTTAGGTTTGATTAGTTTAATTTTCTGTTTAATCTGAAATTCTATATTGTTAGAAATTGAGTTGAAGTGGTTAAGATTCTGTGGTTTTAGGTTGTTTTATCAAGTGGGTTCTTAATTTGTGTCTAATTTTAGGTTTAGTTAGGTTAATTTTAGTTTGATTAAATTTTGTTTTATAGATGCTTAGTAAATTTAATTCTGATTTTTAATTCATTATTAGGATAGTTTTTAGGTTATTTTGAATTGGTTTTTTGAATAAAACTGTAGGTTAGCTTGTTCATTAGTTTAACCATGGTTAGTTTTCATTCCTATCTTAGATGATGTGGTTAGGTTAAATTTTAACTTGTATCATATATGATTTTAGGTTTTTGTTAGTATAAAATGTGGTTTTAGGTTAGATTTCAATATTTACAAATCTAATTTTTGGATATTTTTTAGGTTAGTTTTCAATCCGTACAATTCTGGATTTAGCTTAAGAGTCTTCTCTAACTTAGTCTGTTGGAATATTATCTTGATTATAGAAATTATCTCCAAATTATTTCTTTAATTTCTATTAATTATGCTTACACATAATGACTATTACAAAGAATAATGATATTTGAATCACTTGTTGGGAATGTTTCCAAATCCTTAAACATTCTAGTCACATTCTAATGAACAAGCTATATCTTTAGTTAAGTCTGCTAGTCATCTAAGCTAACCCTGCACTTGTTGGGAATGTTTCTTATTTTTGTTTGGATAAATTTGGTGATTTAGATAGACAATGCCAAGTTTCTCTGTTAAATTCACGTGTCCCTTTTAACACCAACTAATTGTGGTTAAGATTCACTCACCCCTAGGATTCATCCATCTTATAACCTTGGTTTTTAGGAAAAAAACTTAGGTTTATTATGCTTAACCACAATCAAAGGGAGCTCTACAAGCTGCCATGTGTCCCCTCTAACACCCACTAATTGTGGTTAAGATTCACTCACCCGTAGGATCCATCTAACCTTGGTTTTTAGAAAGAAAAAAAAGGGGGTTTTGCATATCAGCTGCTAGGTTAGGCTTAGTTTGCAAATACATTGTTATGAATAAAAGTTTTGTAAATTAACTCAGCATTATACAACCGTTAGCCTAATAACCTCATTCTTCCACTTCCGTTAAATTCATTCAAATTGGTTAAAGAGTGACTATAATACCCTTGTGACATTTAATAGACTTTGTACACTTGTAACACATGTCTTTATTTAACTTTTTTTTAACTGTGGTTAACATATACTAACCCTTAAGGTTAAAAGAATATAACCGTAGTTTTATAAAAAAAATTAACAAGAAGGTTTAAAACTGATTAACCATAGTTCCAGGGCAATTAAAGGAGTGTCCTCTTTTAACTCCCTTTAACTATGGTTAAGATTCACTAACCCTTAGGATTAAAGCATCTTACCTTGGTTTTTAGAAAACAATAATTGTGAGGTTTAAAACTTGTTAACCAAAGTTTGATGACAATTAAAAGAGTCTCCATTTAACTATAGTTAAGATTCACTAACCCTTAAGGTTAAAGCATCCAACCTCGGTTTTTTTTTAGAAATAAAATTAATCACAAGGGTTAAAATGTTAACCATAGTTCAAGGATAGTTAATGGGGTGTCATCTTTTAACACCCTTTAAATATGGTTAAGATTCACTAACCCTTAGTGTTAAGCATCAAATCCTTAATTTTTAGATTTAAAAAAAAAATTAATCGTAGGGTTAAAATTTGTTAATTATAGTTGAAAGACAACTAAAGGAGTGACCCTTTTAGATCCCTTTAACTATAGTAAAAATTCACTAACCATTAAGATAAAAAAAGCTAACTTTAGTTTTTAGTTAAGCAAATTTAAAAATTAATCACAAGGGTCAAAACGTTAACCATCATTCAAGGGCAGTCAAAGGGGTGTCAACTTTTAACACCCTTTAACTATGGTTAAGATTCACTAATTTTAGGGTTAAAGCATCTAATCTTAATTATTAAAAAAATTAATCATAGGGTTAAAACTTGTTAATCATAGTGTAACTTTAAGGGTAGTTAGAGGGGCTTTGTGAGGTTACGAATATCTTAAGGGCATAACAGTCATTTTATTAACAGTTATAACCAAATGCCCAATGGAAGTAAGAATTGAGGTCCTTTGTCAAATTGTTAAAAAATTATGAGTTAATTTGCAAATATGTTTTCCATAACAATGTTTTTGCAAACTAGGCTAAACCTAGCAGCTGATATGCAAAAATCTCAAAGAAAAAACTTAGGCTAATTATGCTTAACCACATGGGGCTCTACAAGCCGCCACACGTCCCTTTTAATACCCACTAATTGTGGTTAAGATTCACTCATCCCCATCTAACCTTGGTTAGAGAAAAAAATTAGGTTGATTATGCTTAACCACAATCAAAGGGGGCCCTACAAGCCACCATGTGTCCCCTTTAACACCTACTAATTGTGGTTAAGATTCACTCACCCCTAGGATTCATCCATCTAACCTTGGTCCTTAGAAAAAAATACTTAGTCTAATTATGCTTAACCACAATTAAAAGGCTCTACAAGCAGACACATGTTCCCTTTAACACCTACTAACAGTGGTTAAGAGTGACTCACCCCTAGGATTTATCCATCTAACCTTGCCCAAGTAATAGAATTTCCTAATATGCTATTTTTTCTATGGTATATATGCTCAGTAAGATCTCTTGTTTAATTATATCTTGTGCTTACTTAATTGTTAACAGCCTTGTTCCTGCTCTGCTACACTTTGTATAGTGCATGACTGAATCCCATGGTCTATGTTAACTATTTGGGTGGTTATATGATATCTCCTTATGATCTCTGTGTTATATGTTAATGTTGGAGTAGATAATGTACATATTATTCTATTTAGTACATTATCAGTGACTAAATGAGAATTTAAGTTCATAGGTTCATACTCATGCATGTATTGAACCTTAGATTTCCCGTTCAAGAATCATTGCATGACAAGTGCATTTGTTGTATCACCTATTTGGACGGATTAGTTGTAAACTATGACATTTAGTTCTCATGTGGGGCTAAATACAAGTTAACAACTTTTCGGTCTTGTTTGTGATAAAGTATATTTGTTTGTATATGATTCTTGAATTGTCCGGTTGGATAGTTTGGGAGTGCATAATCTCCAGTATAATCAGTTGCTCATGGTTTGTCTAGATTGAGAAAAATTTTGGCAGTAGTTTCTCTTGTTCTCTGGGTACTTATTTAGATAATGTGGCATACTTGCCCCTAGTCTAACTCATGTACTCAGAGAACGATAGGGAAATGCTGCCGAAATTTCCTTGAAAGGGAACAAAGCACTTGAGCTATTGACTTTTGGGGATTATGCATTCCTAAATGGGATAGGAACACCCCACCTATTAGAAGAGAAGTTGATAACGATAGGAAGCATGCATACATACATATTGTGTACATGGTGAAGTCATTTGACAGCTGTTTTATTGCAATTGACTGATGTGATCAACGTTTACTATTTCTCAGAATAGCTAATGAAGAAGGACTTAGAAATCTAATCTCATCCCTCATGGATAGGAGTTGAATTGGAATGTCAAGGTACTATTTTTCATAACTTTTGATGAAACACCGAATGATCTTACTATTTAAGCAAAGGCCATGACTGTTGTTGAGCTATTTTTGAATGTAATTCATTCTCTTACAATCCATGACAGGAAGAGAAAGAGGATAGACTTTCTCGCACGAACTTGAATTGAAATCTATAAAAAACCGTGCCTCCTTTGTGTTGAAACACTAGAAAATGACCAATACAAAAGGGGTTTATAGAGCACAAAAGTTGTCCAACCCTCAAAATGCATGCTTCCTTTGTTGAAGGAAGTTAGTAGGGTCTCAGTTTACTTGATTATGGTGTCTCAGTTATTTCAAGATTTTTCACCTCTATATTGGTGATTTTCTAGTGTTTCAACACAAGGGAGGCTTGGTTTTTGATCTTTTAGTTTCCGATGAAAGTTCATGGGAGAAAGTCTATCCTCTCTCTCTTCCTATCATGGATTGTAAGCAAAGAAATTCCATTCAAAAAAAGCCCAACAACAGTCATGGCAATCACTTAAAGAATAAGGATTCCAACGAAACCCAAGTACTTTTTTTCATAAGTTCTGACGAAACACCGAATGATAAAATGTTAGTATCTAAGCATATGATCTGTTTTGGGTTACATAGGGTGTCAAAGGAATACAAAGAAGGGGTGGAGGGGTTTATAAAGTTTGCATTAGCTCATGGAGCGACTGATAACAATGGCGGTATAAACTGTACATCTCCCACTATAAAATTAATGGCCTGTAGTGGCGGATTTTTGGAAGTGGTTAAGAAAATTTGCCGCCACAACTTACATACAACGGCGGGTTTATAATACTGTCATCCATGACTATTTTCGTAACTATATTAATGGCGGTTAATTAATAATGGTCATCGTATGTAATTTGTGGCAGCGGGTTTATAAATAACCGTCGTGAATAGTGTATTAAGGGCAGCGGATTTAATATAACTGTCGTGGAAAGCTTTCCCTCCAACCCTTTTGGTTTCCCACCACCTCATTCGCGGCAAACTTGTAGCGGCGGTTTTATAAATAACCGTCGTGAATAGTGTATTAAAAGCGGTAGATTTAAGATAACGATCGTTGGTTATTTCTATATGACGGCGGGTATTTCAAAACCGCCAATAAATTTCTTGAATAGGACCCCGATAGTTCCTCCTTTCTTCCTTCCCTGCTCTCTTGCTCTCTGATCTCCCCTCTCTAGCACTCTGGCCACTCTACACCCCCGACCACCTGATCTCCGGCGACTCTTCCATCTCCGACGACCTCCGACCAATGCTGGTGACCTATGATTTGTTCTCCTGTTACCTGCTCTCCCTCGGTGGCCACCTCCGGCCATATCCAGAACCTCTGGCCACCAGATCTCCCCTCTCCACGCTCAGGTAATCCCTCCATGGTTTTTTGGTTTTAGCTTTCTCTCTCTTAACTCTCTATTTCCCACCTCCGGCAGCTCCACGGAAGCTCCACAGTAATCTCCCTCTCATCTTCACAGCACCCTCGAATGAGAAGACCTCCATGGCTCACCATCACCATCCCTTAATCTCAATCCCACTCTTGGATTTTGGTAGCAACAACTGTTGCATGTCTTTGATTTTGGAAGCAATAGCTTGTATACCCCCTTCTCCTCCCCGAAAACAGTAGGTAAGTCCCATTTATTTTAGATTACAGTAATTAGTTTAATTTATGTAATTTTTTTGGTATTTAATTTAATTAGGTTAATGAAATGTGTTTTTTATGTTTAATCTTTGGATAACTTAGAGGATTTTTAATTTCATATTTTTAGGTTAATTTCTGTAATTAAATTCTGTTATAAGTAATTTTTTTAAGACCAAATCAATTATGAGAAATCATATAATTCATTTATGGATTTTTATAGAGGTCCTATTTGACATTAGATTTTTACTACTATTAAAGCTGTGAATTAGTCTAGGGTAATTAATTTTAGGTTAGTTTTAATTACTTAATTGTTAGTTTTAATTAATTTATAATTTTTCTATTGCTCATTGCAGAAGAAGGAAAGAAGAAGGAAAGTCAAATAATCTACCTGTGCATCATCATCTTCCTCCACGCCTAGCCATGATCAGGTATAAGTTTTCCTTATATTTTGTTACTGTACGTTGTAATTTGGTTTTGATTAATGAAGATGGTTGTTAAATGGAGATGGGGGTTTTGATTAATGGAGATGGTTGTTGAATGGAGATATCGGTTTTGATTTGAATACTTTGGTGTGGAGGAGACAAGGTATTCGTAATTGTTGTAATTCTTTTAAATATTTTGTTTGGAATGATTATCATTTGAAAATAGGTTTCTTTCTTCATTCTTGAACTAGGCAAAATGTGAAACTTTTGTAATTAGGTGAAACTAGCTTCTAGTGATTCCTTTATAAATCTGATAGGTAGGTGGACCAGCTATTAGGGTTAGAATGTATAGTTTATAATGCTTTGATTATGGTTTGACTTATTACCCTTCTAATTAGTTAATGTTTGAGTCTCATTTCTTGAGTCTTTATATAATCATGTATTGTCATTAAATCTTCGAATTAGGATTGGATAATTCCACAAATGTGTCATGTTTGAAAAGTAATCAAAAGAAGCCTAAGTATCTTTTATGGGTTCAAATATATGCTCCCTAATCCTAACCATTAATGAGCACTAATTCGGTTCGAGCACCAATCAGAATCTTCAAGGATTCCAGAACACTGTCCAACTTTTCCTGCATGACTGCTATGTCCCTGTCGTGAGCCTGTAACATCTCATTGGCCTTCTGCTATTGGTCTGAAGGTTCTACCATTGATTAAGAACTGCTCTCAGATGGGGCCCTATAAGGTACTAGATCCGTGACTGACACTTCTGTCAGGACTGCGTCTGCGGCTGCTGCTTCTGTGAGAATTGCAGTCATAGAACGAGTCATGTGTCGGCTCATGCAAACTGAAAGAGATGCAACGGCTAAACATGAATGTCCATACTGACAAGAAGAAGATGCCTAGAAAAAGGATTTTTCATTGATGCATATAAAGTGTAGTGAGTGCAATACAGTGTGACTCAAAAAAAGGGAAAAGTCTTGATCCTAGGCAGGTCCATCTGTGATCGTGAAGTCAAGTGGCTGGGGCACACCGTTTAGGTCCATGATCTGTTGCTGGAGGGATGTGACCTCGACATCCATGTTTGCAATGGTCTCGGTAGCATTGAACATCCGGTATCCAAACTGTTAGATACGGCCGGTCATCTCAGCCTTTGTACTGTCAAGCTACTCCTGGTGGAAGTGTAGCTTAGGGCTGTCAATGGACCGGATCATGATACGGATCCGATCCGAATCCGATCCGATTAGCCGGACTTTGGACCCTATATGTGATCCGTCGGATCGGATTCGGATCGGATCGGTGGAATCCGATTATAATCGGATCGGATCTGGATATAGGGTGATCCGATCCGATTAAAATCCGATCCGATAATAATAATAATTTTTAATTATTTTAAATATATTATTTAGATTTTCTATGTATAAAATATTAATTTTTAAAAAAATTAACATTAATTAGTATTAATTAAGGTATTATTAGATTTTTTATTATTAAAATAGATTTTTTTTTAAAAAAAATAACCTTACTCGGATCGGATCGGATCGGATTCGGATCGGACGATATATAATCGGATCGGTTACTTCATGATCCGACGGATCTCGGATCGGATTCGGATCAGTCGGATTCTTAATCAGATCGGATTCGGATCTAGGCAGATCCGGTCCGAATCCGATCCGTTGACAGCCCTAGTGCAGCTGGGCCCTAATGATGGCTGCTCCCTTGGCGTCGCCCTTCTGTTTCTTTTGACAAGACCGGACTGTATGCTCGAGAAGCTCGATCTACTCTTGTATGGCCTGAAGTTTGCGGTCCCACTCTGCTTCTGGTAGCCTGAATGCCTGTTGAGCATTCCGCAACCTTTTCTCTTTCATTTAGATCTGGAGCTATCTCTCCAAGAAGATGTTTCTCCAGGGAACTACCTTTTCAGCCAAGGGTATGGTTCCGCGTGATGGAGCTGAGACTGGTGTGGGAAGTTCCCTGGGTGCGGGCATGCCGGATGGAATGTCAGGGTTTTCTGCCCAAAGCCAGTATGCTGCATTTGTAGGTGGTCCTGATGTAACCACAAAGTTAGGCCACTGATCTCGTTGGGAGCTTCACCAATCTGACTGGAAGTGATGAGTGAGGCTATCGGAGTGCATTGAGAAGGTGATCCAATCATTTCCCTGTCTGTCTATGACTGGGATATATTGAGGGAGTCCAAACTGACAGATGACTTGAAGTGGTGTATAAACGGCGGAGCCTGTTAGGCCGGCAAGGATCATGTACCGTCTTCCTGTTATGATGACGCGAGGTAGCTTGTTCCGAGCTCGCCACTCGTAGTGTCATATGATCTCCCCTTCTAACAGGGTTTGGAGAAGTTAGTAGAGCTCTCGGACGTCTGTAGTTGCTATCGGACCCTGATTCTGAGAAATATTTTGAGGTAGACTGTAGGCTTCACAGATGTCGACCGGTACTGATATGATCGTAGGCAGGTGTTTTACTATCATTAGTGCAATAGCGGTGCACTAGCATGGAAGATGCACTTTCTGCGATCTACTGCCTAGTTGAGAGCCCTGAGAAGCTCTGCTAAGATGACTGGTATGACTGATCCAGAGTTGTGCATGTCCTCGATGATCCCCACCTGTATAGATTCAACAAGTGAACGACATCACGGGAATACCAACTGAGATATGGATATCAGTGTAAGGGCGTTGAGACCAGGGAGTTTCGCTGTAATGGAGTCAGGTTTCTACTTGTGCTTCTACTGTTTTTCGAGATACAACACGGGAATCCGATCAAATGAGCCGTTAGGACCAGGTTGCAAGCAGGCAGACTTGATATGCAAGAACCTTGATAGCTCTGCCTGATATGTTATCTTGTAGTGTGATATTATGGCTTCGCCGTCCATGTTTAGACCTAGAATGCGCTGAACCTCTTCCAATGTTGGGCATAGTTCATTTTTACCAAAAGGAATGCCATATGTGATGGGCTCCAACACTAGATAACGGCGTTCATGAGGCAGGGTCTGATTTAACCATGGATAGGTGTAGGATAGTGCCGGATTTGTAGTACTGAGCCCAAGTAAGACACTGACTCAAGGTAAAGGCCTCTATTGCTTTTTAGAAGTTGTGATCACATGCCCCCTGTGAAGTCAAATGCACGGGCCGTGCCGGTTGACCAATTGACTAGGTTATCCCTGAAGGATCTGCCATCTACACTGAACAAAAGACAGACTCGATGTGAGTGTACTATGTATGCAGATGAAAAATGTAAAGATGATGTAAAAAAATGTATTTGATTGGATGTGACAAGGCACATGTGATCCGATAGGGCAGATATACGGAGTTCCAGCATGCTTTACCCGGGTTCTTGGAAACCGGGGGCCTATCAAGTTAAGGTTAAGGACAGGCCTTGTGAAGGACTGTTTGCCTGGGACTTGAACCCCATATGCTATGTCGAGAAGCAGGGTAGGATGTATTTTATTACAAGCACATGTTTGGCTCATTACATGCTCCTGAGTGGGTGGTTGTCCAGGTAGAGTGTACCCGGATAGTCAACCATGATTAGAGACAGGTATAAGGTGCAAGTAGGTTAGGGTTTAGGATAACCCTCCCTGGGTGGGCTACTTGTAGACTATACCCTGACCTAGGTTATATGTATGAATGCTGAGTTGATGCAAGTGTGTTCCTAGCAGGGTGGGGGGGATCACTTAACACCGTATATGTGACTCCCTTGAAAATGGACGATTGGTGTAAGCGGGAGCGTTCAGAATCCTTCCCTGAGGGTAATCACCCAGCCAGAGTAACTCCGTGGACCTCCAAGACTGTTAAGCCACTGACACTGAGAATGATCATCCACCAGCCATTGACGTAATAAGCCTGTCTACTGGGTTTAATGAGATAATTACACTACTATGACATGTATGGTATACACAGTACATAATTAAACAAGAGATGTAAAATGATTAGTATCAAGTTAAATACTTAGGCATTTTAGCAAAGTTTGAGGCTTAATTGGCTTAAACCAAGGTTCTGGGTTGAACCTTAGCAGATTTCCCCAACAGAGTCGCCAGCGCTGTGAGTGCGGGTTTCAAAACCCTAAAAAAGCCTCACGGGTTTAGAGTCGCCACCTATTCATTCAGAAGGGATAAGTCCTAGGAATTTGGATAAGGACTTGGTCTGCGATTGAAATTAGGGTAAAAGGTTTTGTTAAGTTCGGGGAAGGTGTTAGGCACCCCGGGGCTTCCGTTTTACAACGGTTCCCTACTCCCTAGGTTTAAGTCAATTAATATCAAAGTTTGCTAAAAAGCCTAAGTGTTTAAGATAAGACTAATCTAAGAAAAAAAAGCTAACTAGGGTCGAACCCGGGTTAGGTTACCTACGTACTCACATTGGGGTGAGAGTTCTGACACATGAGCCCGTGCCAAGGCTAGGGGGTGTGTGTGTGTGCACCAAGGGTGGCTAATGGACCTAACTCTGGGATTAGGGTTTTGTTGACCGAGGTTGATCAAGTGGATGGTATGGGCCCGGTATGCCAAGGGGGTAGTCTGGTAGACTAGGGTTTAGGCCCGGTAAGTCAAGAGAGGAGTTTGACCAAGGTTAGGGTTACTAACTGGGGTTAGGTTCAACTAACCATGGTTAGGATTGTTAACCACAATAAAAGGTCCAGAAACTGTATTTTTGGTCTTTTAGATTTTTTAGATGTTTTTGAGATTTTTTCAGATTTTTTCTAGGGTTAAGGATCGCTTAACCATGGTTAAAGGGGGTAGGTCACCATGGTTAGGACTGCTAACCAGGGTTAAATGAATAAAACAAACCATTCTTGTGCTCCTTAGAATATTTTTGATTTTCTGAATATTTTTCCAGATTTTTATGGGTTAAGGGCTACTTAACCATGGTTAAATGTTAACCAATGGTAGATTTAAACATGGTTAAGGGTCTGGTCAGGTCAGGTTTGGGCCCAGGGAGCATGACAGGGCCTAGACTGGCCTCCTACCTGATCTGGGTCCTGTGCAAAGCCCAAAAGTAAAAAAAATCAGAAATGAAGGTAATCGGATTACCTTCATTACAGTCAACTTTTTAACCCTACTTTGTAGGGATTTAACTAGAGTTACGGGTTGAATCAAAGGGTTCTAAGACCACAGGGGTGTAGCATGAAGTACAAGAAAGATCCTGAGCCTTTGGTGGGCCCAGGGGAATGTCTGATGTGGGCCCCACAGTAGGCTAAAGGTACCATGGTCAACAGTCTGAAATGGTGGTAGATGGACTACTGCCATTTTGACTATGAGTTTGTGGCCATTTTTACCTGGGTGAAGGGTATGGTTAAGGCATGGGATGGTTATGGAAGATAGCCAGGGATTTGAGGTTTACAAAAATGGCCTTGGACTAAACCAGGGCCTAACCTAGCCACAGTAAAAGGAGTGTCAAAGTAAAGTGTTGAAAATGGCTGTAGATGGATTGCCGCCATTTACTGGAATTTTCAAAAAATGATATTCCCCTACTGGGGGGTTGCACCAGAGGATTCTAAAGATTCCCTCATGACTTGAGAGCCTCCCAGAACTTGGTGAGAGCTCGACCATGCACGAGAGAAGAATTGCACCCAAGTTAGGCCCCAAGAGATTCCCCTAAGCCTATGAAGAAGACTGGGGGCCCTGTTCTTGGCTGGTTGCTACTGTAAATGAAAGAAAATGCAATATGGGACCCCTGGAATGGGACCAGGGGTCCCTTACAATGCTAAATAGAAAGTAAAGAGAGTGAGGGATGGCCCTACCCTACTGCGAAGCTACTACCGTGGATGTTGCAAACAATGCAGAAATAGGTGGAGTTAGGACATGTACGGGGGTGACCTTGGGAAGTTTCAGGGAAGTCTGAGATGGGTTTAGGGTGGGTGGTGGAGCTCTAGGGAGACTAGAGTGGGGCTGTGTGAGCTCGGACAGGGGTTTGGTATCAAGAAAAATGGAATGGGAGAAGCTGTGGAGGTGGGGGCTTTAAATAGGAGTTGGGCAGACCCTTGGGGGCAGTTTGGGGATTATCAGAGGCGTGGGGGACCAATGGGAGCAGACCCAAGGTGGTGCAGAGGTGGCCTAATGTGAGATCTGTATGGATTTTCAGAGAACAGGGAATGATGCAAAATGGATTACCGTTATTCTTATATCAGTGCAATATGGGAATGGCGGTAATTCATTTACCGCTAATTAGCTCTTTTGCTGTTTTGGGCCCTACCCTCACACATGTGGGCCGAAAGTAATGCCCCTACTACCCCATTTGGGTTGGCGCCAACATTTGAATTTTTTGAGAAAAGGGAGGTGGGCCCCAATGGGTTGGACCTTAAAGGTTTGTGGGCCCATATTTGAGCCCACAAAGAAGCTTAAGCCACTATTTAGAGGGGTTTTAGGCCTAAGATGGGCTTTGAGCCTATAGGATTTTTTACCTAGGGTTTTCTAGGGTCTTAACATGGGTTTTAGGGTTTTGCTATTGGGCCTTGAGCCCGTAGGTTTTAGGCTTATGGGTCACCTAGGGTTAGGTCTAGGGTTTACCTAGGGTTGGTCTAGGGTTTGCATTAGGGTTTGTTCTAGGGTTTACCTATGGTTTAGCATAGAATAACCATGATTAAAGGTGTTAACCATGGTTAAGGCAGGGGTGTAAAAATAGGGTGCTTACACCCAGGATTCATCCATCTAATCTTGGTTTGTAGAAAAACCAACTTAGGTTGATTATGCTAAACCACCATTAAAGGGGGACTCTACAAGCTACCACATGTCCCCTTTAACACCCACTAATTGTGGTTAAGATTCAGTCACCCCTAGGATTCATCCATCTAACCTTGGTTTTTAGAAAAAAAAACTTAGTCAATTATGCTTAGCCTCAATTAAAAGGCTCTACAAGCGACAATATTCCCTTTAACACCCACGAACAGTGGTTAAGAGTGACTCACCCCTAAGATTATCCATCTAACCTTGCCCAAGTAATGAAATTTCTAATCTGCTGTTTTTTTCTATGGTATATATGCCCAGTAAATCTCTAGTTCAATTATATCTTGTGCTTACTTGATTGTTAACAGCCTTGTTCCCGCTCTGTGACACTTTGTATAGTGCATGACTGAACCACGTGATCTATGTTAACTGTTTGGGTGGTTATATGATATTTCTTTATGATCTATATGTTATATGTCAATGTTGGAGCAGATATGTACAAATTACCCTGTTTAGTACATTATCAGTGACTAATGAAAATTGAAGTTCATAAGTTCATACTCATCCATGCTTGAACCTTAGATTCTCATTCAAGAATCATTGCGTGCTTGATAAGTGCATTTCTTGTATTACCTATTTGGATGGATTAGTTGTAAACTATGACATTTAGTTCACTTGTAGGGCCTAAAGGAGGTTTACAACTTTGCAAGTTTGTTTTGTAAAGTGTATTTATGTATCTGATATCTTGAATTGTCCGGTTTGGATGCATTGGGCAATGAATAATTTTCCAGTATATTCAAGTGCTCAGGGTGGCAAATTGAGAAAAATTTTGGCATACATTCTCTTGTTCTTTGGCTAATATTTAGACAAGGTGGAATGCTGGCCACTAGTCTAAGTCGTTTGTACTAGAGAACCTAGGGAAATAATGCCGAAATTTCCTTGAAGGGAGCAAAACATTTGAGCTATTGACTTTTGGGGAGATGTATTCCGACTGGAATAGGAACACCCCACTGTTAGAAGCAAGTTGAAATGATGAGAAAGCCTGCATTGCCAAGTTGTGTAGATGGGGAAGTCCCTTTGACCGCTATTTATGCAATTGACGGATATGATCAACAGTTGTTATTATGTAGAATAGCTACGAAGAAGAGGATAGCTATATAATCTATCCCTACTGGATAGGAGTGGAATGGAATGTCCAAGGTACTATTTTCCATAAGTTTTTGACGAAACTCCGATGTATAAAATATAGTATCTAAGGATGATCGTTTGGGTCCATAGGGTAGTCAAAGCTATACATAGAAGAGGGGAAGGGGTTTATAAGTGCATTAGATCGTGGAGCGGAATGGATAACAAGTGTGGTAGAAAGGTCCATGTCTCAAATACACACCATGGGGATTAGTAGAGACGTACGAACCATTTTCTGGATCTGGTATGGATTAAACTTAATTATAAAATTGGTTTTACCACAGGGGAAGCCATATTAAAACGCAGATCGGTTGGCCAAAGTGTCTCAAAAGGTCTTGAGTGCATGACAGACTAAGAGAATGAAGATCTGTGTGCACGATTTGTTGGGGTACCAAATCAAGATGAACCGGCACAATGTTGGGATCACATCCTGAGGTGGATAAATTTTTCAATTGGTAAGGGATGGGGGGATAGGCTGTATCGAGGATGTTGAATCCACGAAGGTGGTCTTCATAGTAAGATGATACACATTAAGTGTCTTAATGGATGGAGCAACAAATCCTTTAACATGCTGCTAAGGGTGAGATGAGGTACTCCCGATGAGTATCCAACATACCAGATACGTAGTTTGAGATCAAAAAAAAATGAAGTCGGACTTGGGGTTAAATATGAAAAAATCTGAGCTTTTCCACAAGATTGTTATGCTTCTGTAAAAAAGACATGTGAACAAGCAAAACATGTGAAAGTGTGGGGAATCAAGAGGAAGAAAGATAGGGGATGATCAGTTGGGAGCCAAGAAAAAGAAGACTCCGTCGAAAATTTGATCACTGTCCCTTGAAACAAGGTTACAACGATGTTTATGTCATCCACGACTACTTCTGAAATTTGATTGGAGTTGATGAGGGTCAGAACTAAGGATGGGAGGTGAAAGACATCCTGCAAACTCACGGTCTGGGGGAAAATTTCGAAAGTAC
>JABCRI010000610.1:0-16005 GCA_015143295.1 Tetracentron sinense
TAGAGAGATAAGGACATTAGTGCATTGCAAGGCACCCAAGCTTCAAAAATACTGAGAGATGCATTTAGGTCAGCCAAAGATGAAGAGTTTTATGATGCTATTTTTAGCCCTTTTTCATAGTTGCTCTCACAATGAAATTTTGTTGATAAAGTATTCTTGATCATTCTTTTTATTTTGAATTTGGGATGCAATGGTCGGCTTCACACTTGACTGGCGTAGGTAGCCCTATCATAGTGGCAGCAGGGGCGTTCCTTAGGGACCCCCCCAAATAGATTACATACGAGTTCCACCTAGGTAACTATTCATCCTGTTTGCATCCAATAGTGACTTTCACACTATCCCAGAGGTAGCCTGTTCCATAGCATAGGAACCATTTAAACTGGGGCACATTTTGAGGGATGGTACCATTCATAACACATCAGATTTTATCACTCGAAGAACCCATCATGACTAATCATACCTATTCTGAGGGATAGTACCATTCTATAGGCGATAGACAGGTGAAGTGCAGGTGATAGTGCAAAAGTATTTGCCATATTTCTAATATGTTAGCAGATCGTCTATGTGCACTTCCCAAAAGACATGGTGGTAAGTATGATATCCTCTGAACTCAATACGAGCAAATATGTATCTGGACAAGCATATGAGACAAGAAAAAATTTCAGCAATGCACCACAAAGGGAACAACCATCCAAAAACCCTTTTGTGTTTTTTTACTATGCCTAACTAAAATAAAAGAAACTCTTTTTGGAGCTGAGTTTTCCTAAATCTTTTAATGTTTTTGAGATTTTTGAAATAAGATAAACAAAAAAAAAAACCTATGCCAAAACTGATAATCTACACCAGAGGATAGAGCTAGGAAAGAGCTAGGGATAGGATTACCTAATCTATCAGAAAAAAGTACACAAGCACTCAATACCCCACCACTACCATGGATTTCTAAGAAACTCAAACCTAAGGGAGTTCTAGAGGTTGGTTAGGCGATATGCAAGTGAGTATCAGTTTTTGCAAAATATTTTTTTCCCAATGTGTGACACTTTGATCAACAAGCTCTCGAATATGAAGTGGTATCTAATGTCTATGTGTTGTGCGGAGAGTGTTACATGAGATTTTTGGAGAGAGTGAGGGCACTTGTGTTATCACAATACACAGTCATGGTGCCCTATGATATTCGTAGGTGCCTGCAATATCTGTTCATCCACGAAGTTGAGTGGGCAGCAATTAACGGTTGCCAATGTACTCAGCCTCGGACAGTAGCAAAGAGATGGAATTTTTTTTTTTGCTACGCTAAGCAAACCAAATAGTTTCCAAATTAAAAGCGTCCTCTGGAGGTGCTTTCCTATCATACAGCAATCTGGCCGTAGGATCGAATATCAGAACAAGACCATGAAACAATTAGTATCAAAGAGATACTAGAGACCAAAAGAAAGAGTTCCACTTACATATCGAATAATTATTGACAGAAGTAAGTGGAATCTTGGGGCTTGTGTGATAGCCGAGCACAAGGCTGCGGACACTACAGGCAAGGGCAGGACGATGGCAATAAGATAGAGCAAATTACCAATCATACGTCGGTATGTAGTTTGGTACGACAATTTGCTGAAGCATCTTGCTAAGTTTGGTGATGGGCTCATAGGAGTGCGAGCATGGTTAGCTGAGCTCATGCCAAATTTCTTTACAAGGTCTTCGCAGTATTTGGTTGGGAAACAGAAATCCCAGGGTCATGTGTTTACCGGCAGACCAAGAAAGAAATTCAGCGCACCAACCATGCTCATCTCAAATTCATTTATTTGTTCAGCAAAGGATGTGTGCATGTGGAGTCTGATGTGGAACCAAAGACAAATACATCAACATATATTGAGCATAAACCATTGTCATCCTTGATGTTTTAAGGAATAGGGTCCTGTCTACTCATCCTCTCAAAAACCATTTCTAGAGGTATTTAGTCAGTCTCCATGCCATAGCTCTTGGGAGCTTTGTTAAAAATCATAGGAAGCCCTTTTAATCTGTAAATCTTGACAGGTGATTAGTTTTTTGGGTCCTCAACCCTTTGGTTGTTCACATAACTTCATCTTGAAGAACAGTCATGACAGAAATGCACTCTTGGACATCCATCTAAAATTTTAATTGAGATGCTGCAAAAACAAGCAATATCGTGATAGAATCTAGTCGGGCAACAGGAGCCAAATGGTTCATCGAAAATCAATGCCCTCAATGTGAGGTAGATCCCTGTTCAAACTAACCTAGCTTATGTCTTACAATGGACCATATCATCAGATTTGTTCTTGAAAATCCAATTTAGTACCAATAACATTGTAAAATTTTTAGGCCTAGGAACTAAAAACCATACATCATTCTTGTAAAACTGATTGAGCTCTTCCTACATGGCAGTTTATCCAGTTTCATCAGTTACATTTTTGGGTTCAAAGTAGAAGGAAACAAAAGTGACAGAACTTCATTTCAATTTGTTTTCGAGTTAATCACTCCACTTCAGGTTTTCAATGATTTCAATTTGAGGAGTGAGGTCTCATAACCCTAGGATGTGTAGGTTTTTTAGGAGGTGACTTGAAGGTGATTCATACTTCTGATTTAGATGTTGGAATTTTCACACCTTCATAGCATTGTCATCCTCTAGTTGCAAGGACTCAGATCTGAGTCATCAACCACCACAACGTTAAGGACTCCATAATAGTAGAGGTTCTCAAGTTGTACACTCGATAAGCCTACTATTTTAGACTATCCAAGAAAATCCCTTATCACTCGGGAATTAACTACTCAATTGCTCTCTATCCCTAAGGATATAGCACTTACTTCCAAATACTCGAAAGTACTTGACATTGGGTTTCTTGTTGTACCACAGCTCATAGGGTGTCTTCCTAGTTCCAGGCCTAGTGTAGACTCTGTTAATAGTATAGCATGCAGTGCTAACTACATCAGCCCAGAAATGAGTAGCCAGGTTGTTGCTGTGAATCATCACCCTAGCCATCTCTTGAAGCACCCTGTTCTTTCTTTCCACCACACCATTTTGCTGAGGTGTTATTGGTGCTGAAAATGTTTGAAGTCCGCTTCATCACAAAACTCATTGTACTTGGAGTTTTCAAACTCCTATCCATGATCACTTCGAATTCGAGTGATAGGGCATCATTTTTCATTTTGCACTCTCAACCAAATGTTCTTGAAGTTCTCGAAGGCATCTAACTTCTCTCTAATGAATGCAACCCATGACATCCGTGAGAAATCATGAACCATCACTAGGATATCTCGCTTATCTCCTAGACTTTCAGTTCGAGTTGGACCTATGAGATCCATGTGTTGCGACCCAAAATACACCCTAAGAGTTAGGGATACTTTGACTCGTGACCGCCGTATCATACCTTCGATATGACTCATAAGGCACACATGGAAACCTGTCTGAGTACATGAACATACATAGCGGAAACGATATACAATGCACAACAGAATTTAAAACACTAAACATAGCGGAAGCAAAGCAAATACTCCTATAACTTGGTCCAAGTAGGACCCAACTAAATATACATGTGAGAATCCAAAAAGGTGGAGTGGAC
Organism: Tetracentron sinense; assembly: GCA_015143295.1. Lineage (NCBI taxonomy): Eukaryota > Viridiplantae > Streptophyta > Magnoliopsida > Trochodendrales > Trochodendraceae > Tetracentron > Tetracentron sinense. The sequence continues at coordinate 3,567 of JABCRI010000610.1, forward strand.
AAGTCCCACTCTCACTTAACAAAATATAGTGTTAAATCTAAGTAGATCAACAAAATTCAAAGTCCCGACACCTATCTAACGGACCATCGTCTTGGTAGTGATCCATGGAAGGCTCCGGGTCGAAGTACTCTTCCTCTACCATGGTTCCATGCCACATAGATCAAACGGAGCCCGATCACCTGCCGATGATGACAAATATTGGCTGAGCGTGGATTACTCAGCATATACAAACTAATAACAATAAAGCAATATAACATAGAGCATACGAAGAATGGAGACTGAAATCCTTAAAGCATATCAAAGCGTAGAAACCATGTATAGCATATGTGATGAAATCCAAAATCCGAAACCAAAACCATAACCGTGTAAGTCATGCGATAATCATAGCCTTGTGAGTTCTTGTGAGTTCGTGAAGTTACTTAGAGTCAATTATCGTCCGTAGAGACATAGAGCTTAGAGCAAAACCATAGAGCCAATACCATAGAGATCATAGAGCATTTCATTTGTGATCATTAGAGCTTGTGAAACGATCTTGGAGATTATCATAGAGCTTCTTGTGAGTATGTATCATGATCCTTAGAGCTTGCGAACCGATCTTAGACAAATCATCAAGTTACTTAGAATCATTCCTTATAAGTCATTTGTTTGAAAACCATTTTCGTAGCATTGAGAAAATACATAGAAAACATCGGTTCATGCGAGACATGCGAGCATATGAGCATATGAGAGGAATAACATGTTTAGAACACCCAAAAACCCTTAGAGGCATTTACACAAACACTTAGAATGCATAATAGTAATGACTTACATCCAAGTATACAAACAACATCCTTTCACACCATACTCATCAAGATATATGCATAGAAGAGATTAAGAATGACAATATTGAGTAACTTAGTAGTATTGCATGATTGGTAGTAGAGTGTATCTACCTTGGTGAAATCAAAGACCTTGATTCCAAAAGCTTGAACAAGCAAGAACCTTAAGTTCTTGGTTGAGAAACACTAAAGGATGGAAGAATCTTGATCTTCCTTTAAGATTGAACAACACATAGTTCTTCTTCTCCTCCTCTCAAAATCCTCCAAAAACAATGCACAAAGGGTTTATGAAACCCTAAGGCATGAACCCAGCCTTTATATAGGCAAGGGGGGATGACTAAAGTCTTAAACACCCTTAATGAAGAAAATCTGCGTATAACCGATCGATCGGTGGCTTACCGGTCGATCGGTGGTTTCAATCGAGAGATCAGTTGAAAACACCCTCTCTGGAATTTTTCTCCATACAAAAAAGTGAACCAGCCGATAGCTACTGATCGATCGGTAGAGGACCGGTCGATCAGAGGATATCACTGAGCGATCAGTGATCCCCTGTTTTGCTGTAAAACCTTGTTTTCACTACTTGGATCTTCTCCAATCCCATTCCAACACTCTTTTATGTTTTAAACACACTCCTTAAGGATATATATGCCTATTAGAACATGCACGCCATAAATCCAAACTCGTCTATTAACATAAGGCCCATAGGCATACAAGACCACACTTGGGTACTATTCACATACTATTCACTACTTAGTGAAATGCAGATTCGGGGTTCTACGTCCCTCCCTCCTTACAAGAATTTCGTCCTCGAAATTAGAACGACACCCAAAACATAACAAGAACTTGAACATAGAACATCAAACATAGAAACTATACAAACAAGTGAGGGTACTTTTCCTTCACTTCGGCTTCTCGCTCCCACGTAGCCTCTTCCTTGGAATGATGTTGCCACTTCACAAGGACTAAAGGGATAGTCTTGTTGCGCAAGACCTGATCTCTACGATCTAAAATTTGAACTGGTTACTCAACCAAAGTGAGATCCTCTCTAACCTCCACCGGATCAAGAGCAATGACGTGACATGGATCCGGGATGTATTTCCTAAGCATAGAGGCATGAAACACATTATGGACCGCTGCCATGTGAGGTGTTAGTGCTACCCTGTAAGCAACCTCACCAACCCTCGTGATGATCTCAAATGGCCCCACGTACCTAGGGCTGAGCTTCCCTTTCTTCCCGAATCGCATGATTCCCCGACTCAGAGAAATCTTCACAAAGACTCGATCCCCAACTTGGAATTCTAAATCTCTACAGCGCATGTCCGCATAGCTCTTCTGCCTGTCCTAAGCAGTTTTCAGTCGCTCCTTGATTACCTTGACCATCTCTGCGGTCCGCTCGATCAACTCAGGACCAAGGACCTTTCTCTCACCAAACTCATCCCAATATAGAGGTGATCTGCAACTCCGACCATACAGAGCTTCAAAGGGTGCCATTTGGATGCTAGCCTGGTAACTATTGTTGTAGGCAAACTCAACCAAACGGCAAGTGTTCCTCCCAACTACCCTGAAAATCTAGCATACAAGCTCGGAGCATATCTTCTACAACCTAATTTATCCGTTCAATCTACCCGCCGGTTTGAGGATGGAAGGCGGTGCTGAAATCTAACCGAGAACCCATAGCACTCTAAAAAGTTTTCCAGAATCTGGAAGTGAACCTAGGATCTCGATAAGACACAATGGAAACCGGCACACCATGCAACCGAACCACCTCCTTGACATACAAGGCCACCAACTGATTTGAACTAAAAGTAGTCCGACACGGAAGGAAATGCACAACTTAGTCAATCTGTCTATAATCACCCAAATAGCATCTGAGCCCTTCGCCGTCCGCGGTAAACCCACGATGAAATCCATCGAGATATTCTCCCATTTCTATTCCGGAATAGGGAGGGACCGTAAAAGACATGTCAGCCTCTGATGCTCAGCTTTCACCTGCTGGCACACCAAACATTTAGCAACATACTCGGTGACTTCCCTCTTCATGTTTCGCCACCAGTAGTGCCTCTTAAGATTCTGATACGTCTTGGTACCTCCCAAATGTACCGTGTACTTGGATCGGTGAGCCTCGTCCAAGATCTCACTCCTCAACACTGTGTCAGCAGGAACACACAACCTGCCCTTGAATGTGATAGCACCATTACCATTTAAAGTAAACTCCTGACTGCCATTACTAACCGACTTGTCTCAGTTAACAAGCAACTCAACATCCGAGTTCTACAACTCCTTGATTCGGCTCAAGATATGCGGCCTAACTGCGATGTTGGACAACACCGGCCTGTAGGTGACATGCCTGAGAGTAGTGTATAGATTACACATATCATGCAATAACTTCCACTCTTGTACTCTTAAGTGAGCCATGACCCCGTAGGGCTTCCTACTAAGAGCATTGGCTACTACATTAGCCTTACCTGGATGGTACTTGATAGAACAATAATAGTACTTCATAAACTCCATCCATTGACACTGCCTCATATTCAACTCCTTCTGGAGAAAGAGATACTTCAAGCTCTTGTGGTCCGTGAATACCACGAACTCTTCCCCATAGAGGTAGTGACACCAAATTTTCAGCGCAAAGACGACTACTGCAAGCTCTAAGTCGTGTGTGGGGTAGTTTTGTTCATGCTCCTTTAACTGGCGGGAACCATAGGCAACCACCTACTTATGCTGCATCAAAACACATCCAAGTCCAACTAGTGAGGCATCACTATAGACTTCGAAACCGCCAGTTCCGGATGGAACTGTGAGAACAGGGGCTGTGGTAAGCCTCTTCTTCAACTCCAAGAAACTTGCCTCGCACTTGTCACTCCAAGTGAACTTAGTGTTCTTTCTCTTGAGGTAGGTAAGCGGAGCTACTAAACTTGAAAGTCCCTCCACAAACCTCCTGTAGTATCCTGCTAGGCCGAGAAAACTGTGAATCTCGGTAACACTCTTCGGCCTTTCCGAATTCGTTACTGCCTCAATCTTTGCAGGATCGACTGAGATACCTTCAGCAGACACCACATAGCCAAAAAAAGATACCTTGTCTAGCCAGAACTCTCACTTACTCAACTTAGCATAAAGCCTATGCTCTCGAAGAGTCTGCAATACAAGGCGGAGATCTCTCGTGTGATCATCCTGTGACTGTGAGTACACAAGGATATCATCTACAAATACAATCACACACTGATCGAGAGACAATCTGAACACGCAGTTCATCAGATCCATAAATGCCACCGGTGCATTAGTCAGACCAAAAGACATGACCAAAAACTCATAATGGCCGTATCGAGTTCTGAACGCCGTCTTCGGAATGTCTTCCTTCTTGATCTTCAACTGATGATAACCAGATCGAAGGTCAATCTTTGAGAAGAACCTCGCACCTTTCAACTGATCAAATAAGTCGTCTATCCGAGGCAAAGGATAACGATTCTTGATCGTGACTTTATTCAATTGTCTGTAGTCAGTGCACATACGCATCGACCCGTCCTTTTTCTTTACAAAGAGCAGTGGAGCTCCTCAAGGTCAGACACTTGGCTGAATGAAACCAAGGCCTTACAATTCCTCCAACTGCTCCTTTAACTCTTTAATCTCAATAGGGGTCATCCTATACAGAGCCCTTGAAATCGGCGCCGTGCCTGGAGCCAATTCAATCGCGAACTCGATTGCCCGATCAGGAGGCAATCCCGGTAAGATCTCCGAAAAAACATCCATGTACTCACATACAAAGGGAATGGATGTAGAGTCTCGTACTTCTACGTTCTCGAGACTGAGAGCTGTAAAACAAGCAATGTCTCTCCTTCGAAGTCCCCTGAAATGAAATGGCTTTAACCCAGCAGGTTTAAAGTTCACCACCTTCTCGAAACACGCCACGTGCCCATGGTGAGCTGAGAGCTAATCCATATGTAACGACCCCAAAATCCAACAAGGCTAAAATAGGACTTTGGGATCGCCACATTAATTAACCTGCTTAAAATTCATGCATACAATGCTTACTACACGAGTCTCCAAAAATGAGGATGGTAAAATTTCTGATATATCAACTGTAACCAACTAAATAGCACGAGTCTATAGTCAACAAATACAACCCACTAAAACCAAAGAGTCTGATACACAACTATAAAAGTCTACTAAGCAACATCTACTCAAGTCTAATACAACTCTCTCAATCAAATGAAACAAAAACTAAGAGGTGTAGCCACCCAAGTCTCTGGCTCCCTCCTCAGAAGGCTCACCTTCACCTCCTTCCTCTGCGTATGTTTCCTCAACCCACGGATCCGCCGTGTACTCCTGCTCTAAACCTGCCAAGACGAAGTCCGGCTGAGTACAAAGGTACTCAGTGTATATAAAATCCAACCAACAATAATAATATACCTGCACTTAGTTAGAAACATATCCAATAACATAATAACATAATCAGAGTGCGGAAGAACGTGTGCGCATATACATCATATCATCACCTTGACTCGTGTACTTGTGAGAATCTTAGACTTGGAAGACAATACACTTATGAGTTGCTTATGCTTATGAGACCACGTACTTGTGAGATGCTTATGCTTATGTACTTATTCAGATCACACAGTAATGAGACATGCCGTTCTTGGCGGATACGGACCATGCCTTAGAAATCATATGGTTGACATGCCGTTCTTGGCGGATACGGACCATGTCATGCTTATGCTTATTCAGAATGTCATACATATGTCGTGCTCATGCTTGTGGTCCACATGTGTGACTTGTGAGACTCTTATCTTAACATACACGTGCTTGTGTACTTAAGTGTCGAAATTAACATTCGAGTCGGTAATTGCTTAGATTCCGATCTCCCACAATGGAAACTCCACTATATGTCTCATACCAAATAGTTAAAGAATTCCCGGTTTGAGAGATGTTCCTCTAAGTTCTTACCTTCCCGACTACCAATTTCCATGCAAGTAATTAGATATACTTACCAAACAATCATATATATATATATCTTATTATAATTCTTAGCACAATTCATAATCTATTTACCACTATTTCATAAGAGTATAATAGCATTTATCCTCTCAAGCATTTTCACAAACACCTTGAGTACACATAATATGAATCCATTTCTCTTCTATATTTTCAAGCATTCATCAAACCATAATTCATTCATACAATCAATTCACTGTTCACATCCACATATTAATCTCATCCTCCATACATTTCCCATCCTCCATATATTCTATCCACATCCAATCCACATTTCCATCCACATTTCCATCAATAATTAGCTTACTTCATAGAAAATTTGGGAAAAATGCATTTAATCTCTATTCTATCATTTCTATCAAATTAATATTCACAAAACATTAAAATAGAGTTGATTTGAATAGTATATCGACCTTAGGAATCCTTCCCTTGGATTCAAAACGCACCCGAGGAGATTTGGAGAAGCTTTGAGGACGATATCCAAGCTTTCTTCTCAATCTTCTAGCAACCTCCTTCTTCTCCAAGCAACCCTCTCCCTCAAACCCTAGGTTTTCTCCCCCTTTTTGCCAAATTAGGTTAGAAATAGGTAGAGTATTTTAATATTTCGAGTAGGACCCCTTATTTATAGCCCCAAGGTCTGAAGATAAAAAGACCAAAACGCCCATACTAAATTCTGCAAAAACACGAAGGACCGAGCGATCGGTGGTTATGACCGAGCGATCGGTTCTCAACCAAGCGATCGGTGCTCTTGACCGGTCGATCGGTCAAAAAAGCACTCTCTGGAAATTTTTTCCATACAAAATTCTGGACCAGTCGATAGATACCGATCAATCGGTTTTGGACCGATCGATCGCTACTTCTAACCGAGCGATCGGTTGCCTACAGATTTTTGACCTACTCTACTGTTTTGGTCATAACTTTTGACTCGCTCGACGGATTTTGACGATTCAACTTGGGTTGGATTCGTCTCTTGAAAACGAACATTTCTGGTATATTAGAATTTCTAAATTCCACTTAATTAATAGACTAAATTGTCCCCAAAGTTGACTAATCTGCAATTCCATCAGATAAAACCCACCATTGACTTGGCTTAAACTCAAAATAAGGAAAAACATTAAACATGAACTTCGAAGAGGGTTCCAACACCTTTCTAATGGTTCAAGAATCACTCAATTCCAGTAAACGGTACCAAAACTAGAGCTTCCTAAAGTTTAGGGTGTTATATGACATCCCTCCGTTACAAGTTTGATTAAGCCTAGTTTACACCACACCAAATAAATATATAATACAATAAACATCAAAACATCACAAGGACCATAATACCCCTAATACAATGAAGTAAAAACATGAAAAATATTCGGGTCTCTATATCCTCCCCCCCTTAAAAGAATTTCGTCCTCGAAATTACGTACCTTAGGTGAATAAATGTGGGTACTTTTCGTGGACTTCGGCTTCTCTCTCCCAAGTAGCCTCTTCTCTAGAGTGATGCTCCCATTGCAAGAGCACAAGAGGAATGACCTTTGAACGCAAAACTCTCTTTCCGGGCCAAAATTCGAGCCGGTTGTTCTACTAGAGTCAAATCTTCCCGAATTTCCAACGGTTCCAAATGAATGACATGTGAAGAATCAGCAATGTACTTCCTCAACATAGAGATGTGAAAGACATTATGCACACCTTCCATGTGAGGTGGCAAGGCAACCCGATAAGCAACTTCCCCGACTCGGGTGATGATCTCAAAATGACCCACATATTTCGGACTGAGCTTGCCTTGCTTGCCGAATCTCATCACCCCCTTCGTAGGTGAGATCTTTACAAACACAAAATCTCCGACTTGGAACTCAAGATCTCTCCTCCGAGTATCGGCATAGCTCTTTTGTCTACTCTGAGCTGTCTTCAACCTCTCCTTGATCAACTGAACTTTATCCACAGTCTGACCAATGAGCTCGGGACCCAAAAGCTTCCTCTCGCCAACTTCGTCCCAACACAAAAGTGAACGACAACTCCTCCCATAAAGTGCCTCAAACAGAGCCATCTGAATGCTTGCTTGATAGCTGTTGTTGTAGGCAAACTCAACCAACGGCAAGTGATCAACCCAACTACCCTGAAAGTCTAACATGCAAGCTCGTAGCATGTCTTCTATGATCTGGTTCACTCTCTCAGTTTGCCCATCTGTCTGCGGATGAAATGCCGTACTAAAATCCAAATGGGAACCCATGGCCTGCTGAAAACTCTTCCAGAATCTGGATGTAAATCTCGGATCTCGATCAGAAACAATGCTAATTGGCACTCCATGCAAACGGACAATCTCCTTGATATAGAGGTTAGCCAATTGATTGGAATTGAAAGTGGTCCGATATGGAAGAAAGTGAGCTGATTTAGTCAATCGGTCAACCACAACCCAAATGGTATCAAAGTTCTTGGCCGTCTTTGGCAAACCAACAACAAAATCCATGGAGATATTTTCCCACCTCCACTCGGGAATAGGAAGAGACTGAAGAAGTCCTGCCGGCCTCATGTGTTCGGCCTTCACCTGCTGACACACCAAACACTTGGATACAAAGGTAGCCGCATCTTTCTTCATACCTTTCCACCAGAAATACTTCTTAAAGTTCTGGTACATCTTAGTACCTCCCGGATGCACGGTGTACTTGGACTTGTGTGCTTCATCCAGAATCTCCCTTCTTAAATCCTCATTATCCGGAACACAAAGTCTACCCTTGAAACAAACTCTACCATCCCTCCAAGAGAAATCCTCAAACCCGCTGTTAAGCGACTTATTCATAGCAGTGTGCAGTTCTCCATCATTCCACTGCAGGTCTTTAATCCTGTTCAATAAGGTTGGTCTGACCATAATGTTAGCCAACAAGGCTCCAGATGCTCCCACACTGAAACCCGCATCGAGGCTAGACACCTCTTCTAGTAACTTCCATTCTTGGACCATCAAGTGTGCCAAGAACCCAGTAGGTCTCCTACTTAGCGCATCTGCCACTACATTCGCTTTCCCCGGGTGGTACTGGATAGAGCAATCATAATCCTTGAGGAATTCCACCCAACGACGCTGCCTCAAATTCAGCTCTTTCTGTGAGAATAAATACTTTAGACTTTTGTGGTAGGTGAAAACTTCAAACTGCGCACCGTACAAGTAGTGTCTCCAGATCTTAAGAGCAAAAATCAAGGCTGCTAACTCCAAATCATGGGTAGGATAGTTCTTCTCGTGGTCTTTCAACTACCGAGAAACATAGGCAATCACCTTCCCGTGTTGCATAAGGACACAACCTAACCCAACGAGTGAGGCATCACTATACACCACAAAATCTTCACTACCCGATGGAACAATCAAGATTGGAGTGGTGGTGAGACGCTTCTTCAACTCAAGAAAACTTTTCTCACATTTCTCATTCAACTCGAATCTAGCGTTCTTTCGAGTTAAATGAGTAAGCGGAGCTGCCAAACTGAAAAATCCTTCTACAAATCTTCGATAATATCCAGCTAGGCCCAAGAAACTTCGAACCTCTGTAACACTCTTTGGCCTTCCCCATCCTTCCACTGCTTCTATCTTAGCAGGGTCAACTGAAATTCCCTCTTCTGACACCACATGGCTTAAAAATGCTACTTTTTCTAGTCAAAACTCGCACTTGCTAAGCTTAGCATATAGCTTATGCTCACGGAGTGTCTTCAGGGTGATCCGGAGATGCATCTCATGCTCCTTCTGTGTCCTGGAGTACACTAAAATGTCATCTACAAACACGATCACAAAGCGGTCCAGAGTCGGCTTGAAGATCCTGTTCATGAGATCCATGAATGCTGCCGGAGCATTTGTCAAACCGAACGGCATGACTAAGAATTCAAAATGCCCATATCTGGTCCTGAAAGCAGACTTAGGCACATCTTCCGCTTTTATCTTCAGTTGATGGTAGCCTGACCTTAAGTTGATCTTGGAGAAATACTTAGCTCCTTACAACTGATCAAACAAGTCATCGATCCTAGGTAAAGGATATTTGTTCTTGATAGTGACCTTGTTCAGTTGCCGATAGTCGATGCACATCCTCATCGAACCATCCTTCTTCTTCACAAACAACACTGGAGCTCCCCAAGGTGATACACTTGGGCGGATAAATCCAAGACCAAGCAATTCGTCAATCTGCTCCTTAAGTTCTTTCAACTCTGCTAGAGTCATCCTATATGGAGCTTTAGAGATGGGTGCCGTACCCGGAGCCAACTCAATTGCAAACTCTACTTCTCTATCCGGTGGCAAACCCGATAAGTCCTTGGGAAAGACATCCATAAATTCTTCTACAACTGGAATACTTGAGGAATCTGGTGCTTCCGAGGTAGTAAGACTCAATGCCGCGAAACGAGCTAAGTCCTTCTTCTTCAACCCTTGGAAACGAAAAGAGGGCTCACTGATTGGTCTAAAGTTGACCATTTTTCCAAAACAGTCGATATGCCCATGGTATTTGGAAAGTCAATCCATGCCTAAAATGACGTCAAAGTCTTGGAACTCAAGAACAATCAGATCAGCTGGCATCTCTCCTCGCTATGACCTAGCTCCGAATACACAAGCTCATAGACTTGATCGTGATGACCTTACTACCAATATTAGTAGCCTCGACAATTCAAACGATCTAACAGACGTTTGGCTCAAGTCGGAAACGCATCGGTGAGCAAAACATAGGTAATGACGTGATTAGAGTGAAACCAGTATCGTCACAACATGAGCGAGGAAATCTTTATCAACAATGAGCCTGATCACCCAGCTAATTTTGTCAAATCATGAATACATACCATGCATCTTACATCATCCCACATAACTTTACTTCACCACACTAGCATCAGAACAATATTTTATTGAATAACACAACATTAAACGTACCCTCACAACGTCGTCGTCGCCTGTGCATCCCTCTCCGAGGTAGCAAACACTCGACCCTCTGAGCTGCTGGCGAGACGCGAGATCTAGGAACCCTGTGTTGTGCCTCGTGCTGGTAAAACTTAGACTGCCACCTGTGGGCCTGACTCCCCTTGAGCTGAGTCTGCCTGAATCCCGCCTGCTGAAGGTTGGTGGGCGATCTCGGATCACCGGTGTCTAGACCTCTTCCCACTGGAAACAACCTCCAGTAATTTTCCCTACCACTCTCGCACGTCTATGGAATGCCTCTTGTCCCCGCACGGCTGCATTCATCCTACAACTGGTACCAACACGCGGATCCACCTAGATGCTCGAGGGGGGGTGCATGAGTGCCCCTCTGATACAGGGTAGGTCTCGCAATGGGTTAGAGGACCTGCTATCCTCCGACCATCTTGTCCACTTGGGGGCAAACCTCTTGCTTGCATCTTCTTCTTCCTCACCTCTTCTCAAAAATCCTGAATCTCCACTTAATCATAATCCAATCCGAACAATTAGAATCCTCACTTGATGTTGCTCATCCCTGAGGTACACATCTTTCCATACCTTATGCTTAATAACCTTAGCCCTACGGCTCTAATGCCTTTGAGCACTGATTGATAATCCTCTTGGTATCACCCTGGAGTTACATAAAACATGAACCTCCTACTAAGAAGACAACTTAGCCGCAAGGGAACCTATGCCTGACTCTCTTATACCAAACCCCCCCCCCCCCATCTGTAACGACCCCAAAATCAACAGGCTTAAAATAGGCCTTTTGGATCGCCACATACTTTAACTGCTTAATCATGCATACAAGGTTACTACACGAGTCGCCCAAATGAGGAAGTCAAAATTTCTGATATAGTCAACTGTAACCATTAAATAAATAGCACGAGTCTATAGTCAACAAATACACCCCCTAAAACCAAAGAGTCCTGTACACAACTATAAAAGTCCACTAAGCAACATCACTCAAGTCAATACACCTCCTCTCATCCAATGAAATAAAACCGAGAGTGTAGGCCCACCCAGTCTCTGGCTCCCTCCTCAAAGCTCACCTTCACCTCCTTCCTCTTGCGATGTTTTTTCCCTCAACCCACGATCCGGCCGTGGACTCCTGCTCTAAACCGGCCAAGACAAGTCCGGCTGAGTCAAAGGGACTCAGTGTGAAGTAAAAATCCAACCAACAATAGACTATCCTGCACTTATTGAAACTATCCAATAACGCATAATACTAATCCAAGTGCGGACGAACTTGTGCGCATATCTCAAATATCCACACGGTTTGACTCGTGTACTTGTGATAATCTTCTACTTGTAAACATACACTATGAGTTGGCTTATGCTTTTCTAGACCACCACTACTTTGAGATGCTTTATTCTTATGCCTTATTCAGATCAACAGTAAAATGAGACATGGCCCGTTCTTTGTCGTACCGTACCATTCCTTAGAAATCATATGTTTTGGACATGGTCCTTGGCGTATTACGGACCATGGTCCAAGAATCCAGGTTTGACCATGCCGTTCTTGGCGGATACGGACCATTTCATTGCTTAATGCTTATTCAAAAGTCATACATATGTCATTCTCCCTGCTTGTGGCACAGCGTGTGCTGTGACTTTCCTTATCTAACATACACGTGTTTTTGTGTACTTACGTGTCCCTAAATTAACTTCGAGTCGTAATTGCTTAGAATTTCCGTCTCCCACCATGGAAAACAAGAAAAAAAAAAAAAAAAAAAAA
>JABCRI010000068.1:0-46388 GCA_015143295.1 Tetracentron sinense
GAGACAGGGGACTCGGATCGATCTTCACCAGACTCACTCACTTGTTATCATACTTTTCTTAGTGGTAGTGGGAGTATGGTCTATCTCTGATAGTGGTCGACAGTGAAAGCCATGTGATTTTACGAGTCCTCACTTGAGGTAGAACTTTAGAGTGTTCTCATCAGAATCACAGTCATCCCATGTAGGCATTTATCCGCTTTCCCGTAAAATTCTGAATTGATTAGGGGCAATCAGGTGAGATCTGGCCATAGCCTGGCATTAATAGCAGTGACTGCCATGAGATTCTTTCAGTCCTTTGGGGACGTTCTTGTTATCCAGATTTGACTTGCTTTTAAAGAGTATTCCTCCTGATTTAGGCTTGAAACTTCTATTTTTTTCAGATATTTTTGAATTTTTTACCAAATAGAGCCAATTCCTCTCTCCCAATCAGAATCACTGTATCTCGTCATCCAAGGGTAACCAATTAGCAGTTTTACAAGGCCTACAGATGTTTTATCTCGGATGGCGAAAATGGTGGTTCGTAGGTTTGAGAGTGATCTGACAATCCTCAATCTTGAGGCATACCATTCTTGCTCTCCTCGATGGCCGTAAGTGACCTTAGGATGGGAACGAACCGTTCCGTTAAAGATCTAAGGATTTTTCTAACAATTTGGACTCACTGATTTTCTACCAGACACCAAGTTGAGAAGCCTGGACGTTGACAAATATCACTTAATTTAGCATAGAAGTCATCAAAAGTGTAATGTCCTTCCCAATTTTTCAGAGTGTTCAACATTAGCGAGAGATAAAAGGTTGAAATTTTGACAAGCGTTTAGATGGATCTTGGACAGGTGGTTGTATTCACAGTATTTCCAAATATCTCATGACTCCTTTGTGTTTTCCACATGAGAGATTCGTCTGAATCGTTCACAGTGACTGCAGTAAAGATGGCATGAGACCTTTCGTGTTCAAAACCACTTGTCTCGAACGTCTGTGCTCCAATCCTTGGTGCTTTTTATTGAAAATTACATTCACCTAGAATATCACCAGTGAGTCAACCATCCTGAAGGACATCCAGGACTGTAGTACTATGCAATTGAGAAATGCTCTCAGTCGAGCTTTCCCAATGCATATTGTGCCCATCAAACAGTGGGGGACAGAGATGGATTCCACCCTCTCCTTAAAGGTCATTGACGTAAGAGAGACGCCAGATCACCTTCAGGGATTTAACCTTATGAGTGCCTGCTCTGAGACCAAGTGAATGGCCTTAGTCTAATGCACGCTTAGACCTAGAGGGGGGGTGAATAGGTCTACGTTATTTTCCTCTACAAGGTTAATTTTAATCAGCACCAAAGCCAATCCTCCTTGAACACACAAGATTTTTACTGAACCCTTCCCGGAAAAACCCGGCCCTAGTCCAGCCCAGACTCCACCATGCGAAATTTAAACACATACAAGACTCGCGATCTTACCCAATCGACACTGACACCAACGTTCCTCGGTATCTATTCCGCATCTTGCAAACCACTACACCGCACTTTCGATCTCCACAACAGCGCTTCCGTTCCTCCCGGTCCTCTGACTCAAAGTAATCAATCACAGTCTCCGAGATCGATCTCCGTCCTGGCGCTTTCATACAGGCTAACCAACATTCACCGTAGAGCAACAGTGGGTTTAGGGTTTGTGGAAGCCCTATGGTTGATCTCTTAATGTTTAAGGATCATCTAATGCAAAGTAGATAAAATATGCTATAGAACCATGCAAAACCTAGAGGCCAATTATTGGAGATGAAGATCAATGAAACACAGAGTTTTCATAAACTCAAAACAAGCACAAAGTGCTCTAAAAAGTCTCCAATCAATGTCCTTCTCGGATTGGGAGAGATCCCCTATATATAGGAAAGGTCCAAGGGATTAGAAGTTGCTAAAAAGTAATTTTGGAATGTTTTTTTCATATCAGGGTCGACCCTGGGGGTCCCTGGGTCGACCCATTATAGCAAAATCAATTTCCAGCCGAAAATCCATATCAGGGTCAACCCATGGGGCACATTCGGTCGACCGGATGGTCCTCAGGGTCGACCCTCATAAAACTCACTCTCTGCCAAAAAACATGGTACAAAATAGGGGCTCTTTAGGGTCGACCCAAAATGGTCAGGGTCGACCCTGGGGTGCATTTTTGTTTGGTTTTTCATCTTTTTAAACATTGAATGCATTCCCCTATCAACCCTTCTCCAATTTGACTTATTTTTAATGATGAATGAGCATTTTCATGAGATATCATAGGGTCAACTAGGTCTCTCTCTTAATCCCAACCTTTGAGCCACTATGAGTGATGAGGCTTCAAGATCCTTCACAGCTTCTTCTTCACTTTGTCTTCAAACTGGATGAGACCTACTATGACCTAAATATAATATTTTGGGTTAGGAATTTTGCCAACAACATTTTGACTTTACATAAAGGGATGATGAATTTAAATTGCGAAAAATAGAGAGAAACTTGTAAACCATAACACAAGGTTTTTTACGTGGAAACTCTTCCGGGAAAAACCACGGGACCTAGTCCAGCTAAGAGATATCACTAAGAAAAAGTCAACAAAAACTTACAAGACTCGAACTTAACTTCTTCAGACTCAACACTATGATCCTTCAGTTCTTAGTCCTCCATGCCTTGAAAAGTCATCACGTACTTACAAGTCCCGTGATCAACCGCAGCCACTCGTACTTCTCTTTGTGTCTCGAAAACAACCACGATCTTCCGATCGATCTCCATCAATGACAGCTTCGGATTCCACCGACCGAATCACACATCCATGATCATTCTCGGATCGGTCTCCTTCGCAAAGGCTCCGGAACACTCCTGCCAAGTTGTTTTATCCAGAACGGGTTGATGGTTTGATAATAATCAATTCCTAGATGTGCTCCATCAATGGGAAATTCCAAGCAAGCTAGAATGAAGTATTGACTTGTAAAACTAGGATGGGAGAATGATTAACAAAGAGGTGGAGAACAAATAGTTTCCAAAGTTTTTATGAAATCTAGAGATAGTTAAAAACCCTCTCTATACTCTCCCAAAGTTGTTCTCCACGAACTAGAGGGGTTTACCATAAATATGAAACTCAAAACCAATGTTTAGAAGTTGCCAAAAACTCAAAAGGGCAAGAAAAAGGGATTTGGAATGATATCCCATATCAGGGTCGACCCTAGGAGACACTTGGGTCGACCCAACCATGTACTTCGGTCAACCGAAGTGTCTTCCAGGGTCGACCCTCATAATTTGCACTCTCTGCCATTTTTTCCCATAGAGTTTTTGGGAGACTCAAGGTCGACCCTAAGTGCTCAGGGTTGAACTTGAGGTGCAAACCTGATTTTTCAACTTCATTTTTGGCTCTTGCATCTTTCACAAAAGTTGTAGATCTTTTCAACACAGTCGATTTGATATTATGGAGTAAAATCCAAGCTACGGTTTGAGAGATATGCCACCTACAAGCAACCTTGATTTTTTAAGAATTTTCAGAATTTTTAATTTGTCTTGGGCTACATATCTCATCACGTAGAGTCTATATGATTAGTCTAAGACCATTTCCACCTAAGGTATCATATTAGGTTTATTCTAAGTCAATTCTCACCTAAGATAACATGGTATCTAGGTCACTTACTATCCTATTAGTGAAACGAATGAAATGATCAACCGAGTCTTCAACCAATCTTCTTCGATTTTCAACTTCACTTGTCGTGAATGCTTGAAGGCAATGACACACGATACACAACTAATCACCTAGACTCACTTGTTTTGACACCGGAATAAGCCAACACTAAAACATGGACTTTACAAATAGTATTACTGCCATTAATGGATTTTTGCCCAAATGGGCCCAACCTATTTGCACTCAGTCTGATTCACTGTAGCAGGGCCTGATTATGGTAATGGCGGTAAATATATTACCGCTATTACTAGATTTTTTGAATTTGGGCCAGTGGGCCCCACTGCAACGACTCCTAAGGGTTGTGGCCCCTGATTGGGCCCACAGAAGCTTCTAGCCTTGGATTTTAGGTTTTTTGGACCTTAGGGCTGAATTAGGGTTTACCTAGGGTTAGACTAGGGTTTAACTAGGGTTAGGTCTAGGGTTTACCGAGGGTTAGTCTAAGGTTTGATTAGGGCTTGCCTAGAGTGCTTGACTAGGGCTCAGTTGGGGATAACCATGGTTAAAAGATATTAACCATGGTTAAGGTAGGGTGTAAGAATTGGGTGCTTACATATATATTTTTAGGTTGGTGCTATGTGCACCCCAATATTTACTGAAATACACCCATCCTAAGTAATCTCTAGTTACACCCAAAAAATATGTAAATAACAAAAAAAAAAAAAAAACCACCTCTCCTTGAAAGGAATTTAGATGTTCTTCCTCCATTGGTTTCAGGGCAGAGACGGCGGCCAAGGTTGCAATAGGGGCAAACGGTTTGGTGGCTTTTGCCACCAGTGGATTTCGCTAGGTAGGATTTTCGAGAAAGTCTTAGATGTTTCCTGAAATACATCTTGTTAGCCTATATGTTTCCACCATAGGTTTCCTCAATGATTTTGATGATATCACAATAATATAATGATCTTTGTATTACTAATGTCTCTGTCACGACCCAAAATCTCCCCTATGAGTTAAGAGACATTGGCACGTGACTTATCATATTAAATCATCCTACAAAAGCATGTAAGGCGCAGTAAAAGGTGAACCTGAAAATTTCTCATTTAATATCAACTATATTCCACATACAAGAGTCAACTAAAAACTGTATTAATTAAACATGTAAATAAAATCCATCGCATGAGTTACTACTAACTCAACTCGTTACAAAAATCCCAAAGAAAGCCCAAATACATCTCTCCCTCTCATCAACTCATAAATAGGGCCACCTATCAAGGACCCTATCATCTGCATGATGATCCCAAGCAAGCTCCTACCCTTCATAGTCCTCCTCGACCCATGGTTCCGGAGCACAATCATCTAACCTGGAATCTACCGAAATAACAATTCGGCTGAGCATTGAATACTCAGCACATACATTTCAACTAACCATGTTATGAACAACATCAATGATACATGCTCACATATAATTGAATAAGGCAGTTCAAGTTGGACTAAGTAGTATGAACAATATTAAAATCAAAGTGCGAAATCTATACTTCTTTTAAAACCAACATGTGCATATCTTTTGAAACTCCTACTTCGATCAACACATTTCAAACCTTATTTCAAGATCATTTGCATATACTTTCAAATCACAAGCTTTTCAAACTTTTCCTTTAAAACCATACTTTTATCATTTTCATCATATACTTCACTTTTCAAATCACATATTTCACACATGCATCATATCTTTACAAGTACCATACTTGGCATGCATTACTAGTACCCGAACTATGATTAAACGACACATACTAGCATCATTTACACATACACATACTTTCATTTCTTTTAACTCGTGCCCAAACTATGATGGAATAGAACACACTAGCATTATTTCATTACTTTTACATCTCTTAACTAATGCTAGGACTATGATGGAATGGAACACCTTAGCCTCTTATCTTTACTTGACTAGTGCTCGAATTATGGTGGAACGGAAAATACTAGCATATTTCACTTGTGACTAGTGTCCGAACTATGATGGAACGGAACACACTAGTGTCTTTCTTACTTGACTAGTACCTGGACTATGGTGAAACGGAACACACTAGCATTTCTATTTTAATTTACTAATGCCCGAACTATGATGGAACAGAACACATTAGCTTTCATTTCGTTGTTTAACTAGTGCCCGGACTATGATGGAACGGAACACACTAGCCTCTTTTCACATGCATAACCAATATCCGGACTATGATTGAACGGAACACACTAGCTTTATCTCATATACTTAACTAGTGTTCGGACTATGATTGAACGGAACACACTAACCTCGTTGCACATAACACATCATACATACATTGAGCAAAACCGCACACTCCATCTTTGAACCCAAACCATACTTTGCACACATGCTTCTTTGAGCGAAAATCATATTTAAGCAAAGCTATTTATCGAAAATCATACTTTAAATGGAAACCATGCTTTAATGGAAATCATATTTTGAATAATTAATACTTTAAAAGCCAAAACCATCCTTTCAATACTTGTATTCGATGAAAACGACCATATAAGCGTAAGTGATCATGTATATCCTTTGTGTGCAATTAGGGAAAGCGAGAAAATCTTTTAAACACTTAGTTCATAACATACTTTACAAAAACAGGGTCATAGACCATTGGATTCATCAAAAACCATTTATAATTCCTACTATCTAGAAATAATTCACAACATAGCCAACTAGTAGAGTGTATCTACTTCATTTATATCACTTTAACATGCTTGTTCATCTTAATAAGAATGATTTGTGGAATTTATCCATATATTTTCATCAAAATGAAGGTTTAACATCTTAGTAGTCATGAATGAATCATACATGAAAAGCTAGTAGAGTGTTCTACCTTGACAAGATCGGATCCCTACGATCTTAAAGCTTGAGAAATCACTTTAGAGGAGAAATCCTAGCTTTAGGTCACCAAAGATATGAAGAACGAGCTTCACTTGATCTTGGACAAACACTTTAGAAGATCACAACTTTTTCCCCTTTCTTCCCTATCAATTTCTCTCAAAAATCTAAGTTTGGGTTTGAGTAACTCAAACCCACGAATTCCGCTTCTGTTTATAGGCTAAGGGTTGCCAAAATCCTTTAATACCTTTTAAAACTATTCTCCAAGGTCGGTTTACAAGTTCTGGGGTCAGTTGGGACGTTCTGGGCATTTTGGGGTCATCCAGTCATCTAGATGCATTGATCTAGTCGACTGGATGCTCATCTAGTCGACTGGATGGGACTCTGTTTTTCCCGCTCTGTTTTTTCACTCATAAATTTTGACTCGCTTGTCAGAATTAAGTGATTCAACTTGGGTTGAACTCTTCATTTAAAGAGGAACAAAGTGTTCTCCAATGGAAAAATCCTAATTCTGAAATATTAATGTTATAAAAGGGCCCCAAAACTGACTGGTCCTGGGATGAATTACAGCAGACCAGTTTTCAGAAAACTGACGTTTGACCTATCTTCGACTCAAAATCTAGAAAAATGTTAAACATGAACATCGAATAGGATTTCAATATCTTTCTAATGGCTCAAAAATCACCCGATTTTGATGAGCAGTGACAAAACTAGAGCTCCTTAAAGTTGAGGCTATGTGAAAACAGTTGCCCAGATATGGACTCTAGAGTGGGTGAATAGGGTCAATGGCAGATTAAAAAAATATTCGTTTTAAATGTGAAAATTAAAAACTAAAAGGAATGCAGCTGAGCACAAAATAAATAAAGTAATAAAATGCACAAAAAGAATGAGAAAGAGTTAAGGGATGCAAACATAGATTTGTTTTCGAGGTTCGGCAAACCCAGCCTACTCCCCGCCTTAAGCAACACTAGCTTGGAGGTTTCCATACAGTTCACGACTGCACAGGCTTCTTAATCTGGTGAAGCCTAAACCCTTTTACAACCTCTCTTCTGGTTGAGGTGAACTGTACAGTACCCAGAGACAACCCTCTCTGGTTTACACGAAGCAGCAGTTTCACAGAACACATAGGTTCTCAAATGATAATAACAGATTTTGGATCTTAGATCCTAAAGGTAAACTCCTTTAAGAGTTAGATTTGAATGGGATATCAAGCTCTAAGAAATCTCTCAAGTGGAAGATTGGATTTTAGCTCAAAGAGAAAAACAGAGTATCGTTTTGCAGATTTGGGATTTTTAGCTCAAGAGAGTGATTTTCAATGTAACAGTGTGGGAGTGAGTGTAATCATCTGTAGATCATTCAAAGATCACTTACATTTATAGTGATCTGAAATTTATTACCGTTGATGAGCATTGAATGGGAAAAACCTGTTGCAAAAATAGCCGTTAAGCATTTAATGCGATATTTCATAATTTTTCTGAACTATCCAGTCGATTAGAGGAGCCTCCTGATTGACTGGATGGCTGCCTGATCGCTTGGATCAGCTCCCTGATCGGCTAGATCATAAAAATGCATTTTATGAGGTTTTGTTCTATCCAGTCGATTAGAGGAGGGAGTGATCGGCTGGATGGACAGTCTAATCGACTGGATGGTCCATCTGATTAGCTGGATAGACCAAAAAGCTTCCAGTTTTTGGTTTATCTGATTTTTAATGCTTTTGCTTTGACTTTAATGATTTGCATGAATACCAAAGTCTTTAATAATGTTAGTAAAACATAATTAACAACTCATAATGATCTTTTGAATGATCTAAAATGGATTAGCAAAGAAAACCAACCCGATCACCACATGCAGACAAATTTTGGAAAAATTTGTTCTATCCAGTTGATCACAGGGCTTGCCTGATCGACTGGATGGTTTGCATAATCGGTTGGATGGCTTTTCTGATCAACTGGATAGGCTAATATTATTTACAGAATCCATTTTCAAAACCTTGAAGATAAGATTTGATTCCAAGGTTTTGTACTTAACCTTTATGAGTATAATTAACATTTTTTAAGGTCCTTAATTATATTTTAATATTTTTTCAAGGGACATATGGTTAATCTAAGGTATTTTGAGCTTTTTCACCAAATCAACCACTTAAGGATTTTTAAAAGAAATCCTAAACAGATTACTTACTACCTAGACTAAAACCTTGATGGAGATGATCTTTAAGCTACAATGATCTTCAGCAGCAGTGTCTTCAAGACAATCTTTCAAAATCCTTTTTGTTGATAGTTGAATATCTTCTTGAAGCTTTGATTTGAAATTTTCATCATGTCTTGACTTGGTCTTTTCATTGAAGGTTCTTGAATATGCTTGAAATCCCTTTTCTAATTCTTGAATACTGTAAAATAAATTGCTCATGAAAGACATTAATATTACAAGTTTCATTTCATTATTTATGTCATCATTAAAACTAATTGAGGGTCATATTGTTGTAACCTTGAGGCTAACAACCTCCTCCTTTTTTATTATGACACACATAATGGAATGAAATGGGTTAAACTCCCCCTCAACAGATACTTTTCATAAAGAATATAAGGAGAGCTCCCCCTAAGCATGTGCATATATAAAGATTACTAAGTTGAAACCAAGAAAAGTTCCACAAAAGGATTCTAAAGATTTTTCTATTTAATACGAAGAAAAGTTCCATAAGAGAATTTATTTTAAATTCAAGAATCAAGAGAAGTTCCATGACATTCTTAATTTAATTCAAGTAATATAACACACAAAAAATCTCATGCATTTCAAAAAACATACATACATTTCATTTACATACATTTCATTCTTATTTCTCCCCCTTGTCAACATAAAAAAAAACGAACAAGAACAAGAAGACACAAAACTACAGGCCATCCTTCATTTGTTTCTTGATGAGATCAGCCACCTTGGAAACTACAGGCCATCCTTCTCTATTTTGGCTATCCACTTTTTTAAAACACTCCCAAAGAAGGGAGAGAGAAATTTTATTGTTTTTGTGGGAAAACAAGAAAGGAATGGAGAGAGACATTATTTTGTTAATTTATGTGGAACCACAATAAAGGAAGGGAGAGAGAAACATTATATTATTATTTGTGTGGAACCACAAAAACGAAGGGAGAGATGAAGATTTGGTTTGGTGAGTGTACAGTACTCACCAAAAACTTGGTGAGTACTCTACACTCTTCAAACCAAAATGGTTATTTTGAAAAGGTTGTTGGAGACAAATTTTTAGTGTTTTGGCTCTCCAAAATTGGTGAGGCTGCTAGAAATGCTCTAAGTGACTAGTGACTGAAGCAACTCTCCATCCACAGTTGCTTCTTCTGTAGATATGCCTTAAAGTTCTCCCTAATTTGGAACTAGGACTCGTGGGAGTACTTTGACAATGTTGCCCAAATTTTGTTCCCACCTACCCCTTTCTAGTCACTTCTCTTGTGGAATTCTTCTACCTTGGGCTTAGGTATGCTCTTTACTTTCGTGCACGCAGTCATCTTCAGAGGCATTTTAAGTTGCAAGAAATAATTGAAATAATAAATATTAGACTTTTTGATTGATAAAACTTTATCAATTGATTGATATAAGATGATGATCAATTGATAAAAGATGATGATCGATTGATATGTTGTAGCGATCTATCGCTATTTAATAATGATCGAGATCTACTATTAAGATCAAAACATAAGAGTAACGATCACTCGCTATGTGATAATGATTGATTTATAATAGTTTATCGATCAATCGCTATAATAGAGGGTTATCTTTTGAATATATATATAGATATATATATATATATAATGTGAGCACGGGATTTCGCTTCCCTAAATAATCCACGGGTTGTGTTAGAGTCGCCACCTATTCATTCAGAAGAGATAAGTCCCCGGGTTGTGGATAAGGTCTTGGTTTGCTATAGAGGTCTAGGTAAGAGGTTCGGTTAAGTCCGGGGAAGGTGTTAGGCACCCTGTGACTTCTATTTTTCAATGGTTCCCTACTTTCTAAGTTTAAGCCAATTCAAGTTAATGTTTATTCAAATGCCCAAGTATTTAAATTAATATTAATTTAAGAAATAAAAGCTAATTAGGGTCGAACTCGGATTGGGTTGCCTATGTACTCACAAGGGTGAGATCAGACTGAGTGTAGTTCTAGCACATGGGCTTGTGCCAAGGTTAGGAGGGGTGTGTGTGTGCACCAAGGGTGGCTAATGGACTAGTCTGGTAGACTAGGGTTTGGTTGATCGAGTTTGGTCAAGAGTATGGTTTCAGCCCGGTAGGCTTAGGGTTAATCCAATAGACTAATGATTAGCCCAGTAGACTAGAAATAGGCCCGGTAGGCCAAGGGGTGAGTGTCGTGCCCCAAAATACCCACTAAGAGTTAAGGAATACTTTAGAGGTGACTATTCGTACCTGTCAAACCATCCTGTAATGAACAAGGCTAATATGATATAATAACAACAATAATCAGAGTGTGGAAGCTAAACATGAGTGCGGAAGCATGAACTAACTTTTTCTTTTCTATATAAGGTGGTCTGTATTCCTAGTGAATATATATACAAAACATATCAATGTAAAGGTGGACATGCCCACCTATCAAAATACAAAATAAGCCAAGCCTCACTACCCCTCCTATCAACAGTAATCTAGGTATGGCCAGACATCGCGGTCTCTATCCTCCTGCGACTGTATTGGGATAGGAGGCTCTCTCTCCTCTACATACTCTTCCTCAACCAAAAGCTCAAGGTTGAGGGCTTCCTTGGTACCTGGTGACATAAAAGTATGGTTGAGCATGGAATACTTAGTGAGTACAAGCTACTATCTAACCATGGCAATAACAATCACACAGGAGCAACAAGATATAATTTATCACTTCAATTTAAAACAATAATAACAACATATGACATTCACAGCATTATAAGTAAAGAAATGTAATAATCCTAACATGCTTGAATGAATGCGAAAACTCCAATAAAACTGGTGCTTAAAAATCATGCCTTATTCTTGAAAAAAGTCTTTAGTGTTTCTTTCAAAACTTGCTTGTCATGTTTGAAAACTTGTTTCTTGTCTTGGTCTTATTCGTGAAAATCACACATGCTTGTCTTGTTCTTGTTTGAAATCACTTGTCTTGCTTGTTCTTGTCATGACTTGACATGGTCTTGACTTGACTTGCTTGTATACTTGTGAGCTTGAGGTTAGTGCCCTTGAAGCGACTTGTGAGCCGAGAATGTAAATTCCCTTCAGCGAAATATATACATATAGAAAAGGGTATATACCAACCTCCTTGTCTTGTTTTCTTGTGAGTCAGGTATGATATATCTTGCAATATGCCCTACCCTTGACCGGCCCGATGTCCGGCTTTATCATTCATGTTTGTTTTCCTTGTGAGCCAGGTATGACATATCCTAGAGATATGCCCCACCCTTGACCAGCCCGATGTCCGGCTTTATCATTCATATAGTGAATCACAATTCTTGTTCTTGTTGGGTTTATCATATACATACACTTTTAGAAAACTGGTCCATGCATGCATGCATGTGTGTGTAGCATTGTAGTAATCATGGTGACTTGTATAACTTAAGAGATGGTATGTAGCATTTCAATTTCTAACATAAGCATGTGGGAATTTAGATAACATATATATAGCATTTGATCAAAGTTACTAATTTAGAAGAAACTACATATATTCATACTTTCATATTTTTCATTGATTTGCGAACTTCTCATTTATGCATTTAATCAAACACATGACATGCAACATTTCATAGTCACTTCATTTCTTCTTTTTAGTGCATAAATTTTATCAAAACATCAATATGTGTTCATTATTTGTAGGATGCCCTTCCACCATTTTCCATTACACCACACATCACAACATATGGCATCCAATCGCCTCAACCCATTCACATTCCATACATCCTCATTCATTCCCTTTATCTTATTTTATTTTAGGGAAAATAGCATAACTCAAGAAGATTGGGTAACACATTATCAATATCATCATTTTCAATAAAGAAACTTAGGTTATTGCTAAGTGAGTTAGTAGGGTCTATTAACCTTGAGATCCAAGCTTGATCTTGGAGGAAACCCTTGTTTTGGAATTTCCTTGCTAGAGGAAGAACACCACTTGAAGATGAGGAGTCTTTGCTAAGTGAGGATGATCCACCTTGATTTGGGCTCCACTTGATCTCAATCCTCAAAAAACCTCTTGGATTTTTCCCCCAATCTCTCTTCTTCTCTTCCTCCCCTCTTTCTCTCCTTTAGGTTTTGAGGACCCCCAAAGTGAGGACCCTTGATAGATCAAGGGTTTAAAACCCTCAATTTCGGCATCAGCTACCGCGTGCGATTGATCACACACTTAACTGCGATCGATCGCACATGGATGCAATCTGTCACACATAAACCTGAACACTTTTGTCTAATATCCCCTATATGCGATCGATCGCACACTCTTGCGATCAATCGCAGATCCCTGTGATCTATCACACCTGGCATCCTATCTATCGTATATGGTCCAAAATGTTTGGGGCCAATTTCGCCTGCATGCGATCGATCGCACCTCTCTTGTGATCGATCACACTTTCCAGATTTTGTTGTTTTCCCTTATTTTTCCCCACTTTGGTATTTCGGCCATAACTTTTGACTCATTCTTCAGATTTTGACGATTCAACTTGCGTTGGACTCATCATTCGAAAAGGAACATTTTCGGTGTTTTAGAATTTCCAAATCCTTCTTTATTTATTAATTGGACTACGTGAAAGACCAATTGGCTAAAACACTGTTCATTAGGTACGTAAAGTTCTGAAGCGCTACAATGAGTCCGGTAGACTTGATTTTGGCCCAGTAGGTCAAAATCAGAGAAAACCAAGGTTGAGGTTGCTAACCAAGGTTAAGGGTCAAATTAACCATGGTTAGGGTTGCTAATCACAGTTGAGGATAACAAGGGTAAGCCCTGTAGGCTGAGATTGGGTCCGGTAGGCTAAGGGTGAGCCCGATAGGCTAAGTGATTAGGTCCGGTAGGCCAAAATCAAATTTAATCGAGGTTAGGGTTGCTAACCAAAGTTAAATGAGAATAGTAACCATGGTTAGGACTGCTAACCATGATAAAGAGGCCAAAGCAGAACATTTTGGGCCTCATGAAATAATTTCAGAATTTTAGGAAATTTTCCAAATTTTTTCAAGGGTTAAGGGTGACTTAACCGTGGTTCAATATTAACCGGGATTAGGTTAACCCCAGTTAAGGTTACTGGTCTGGTCAGGGTGGGCCCAGAGGGTATGGCAGGGTCTAGAGTAGCCTCCTACCAGGTCTGGACCCTGTGCAAAGCTCATAAGACAGGAAATAGGGAATAACGGTAGATTGTTTACCGCCATTCCAAAACTTTACTGTTTTGGAATGACGGTAGATAGACTACCTCCATTACAGTTTTTACTGTTACTGGTTTTGCAGGGGACCAAGGTTAGGTACAAAATTAACCCAGGGGTTAAGGACCCACATAATTGGAAGAGGAGAGTACCCTGAGTGGTCTAAACCCTTGGTGAGCCCGGGGGATGCTCTGAGATAGGCCCTAGGAGGCCATGAGCACATTGTAAAAGAAAATCAAAAATGGCGGTAGAACATCTACTGCCATTCTAGACAGTTTGGGGTTAGGGTCACCTTAACCATAGTTAAGCAGCTGGGTGTAACTTGAAATGATCAGGGAGGATAGCCAAGAGTCTGAGAGGTCTAACCAAGGCCCTTAGACCAGGGCCCCACCCAAAGGGGTGTAAAAAGCTGCAAACAAGAAGGTCAGTAATGACGGTAATTATTCTACCGTCATTCTTGAAAGTTTCTAGAAAATGAGTTTCTCCCCCTGAGGCTACACCAGTACTACTCTAAGGGCACCCACATGGTCTGAGGGACCCTCAGAGGAAAATGGGGGGTTTCATACTAAATGGGGGCCTTGTACCCGATTCTCAACCCTCAAAAGGGTCCCCCATACCTATGGTGAGGTAGGGGGACCTCTATCCGTGGGTGTTAAGTGCTACAAAATGTAAAAAGAGACCCCTGGAATAGGACCAAGGGTTTACAATGTCTTTTGTAGAAAATAAAAGAGGATAGGGGAGAGCCTACCCTTCTACAGTGCTTCACAAGTGGTTGCAGGTGGAGGTGGCACCTGTGTAGTGGTGGTGGAAGGTATGGGACAAGCTAAGGGTGGTCTCAGAGGTGCCTGGGAGTCGTCTCAGGTGAAGGCAGAGGTTGAGGAAGCTGGAACTAGGGTTGGCTGAATCCCAACAGCAGTTTGGTATGGAGGTTTTGGAGTGGGTTTGAACTAAGAAGTGGGGAGCTATTTATAAGCTTGGGCAGACCCAAGGGTAGTTTAGGGATGTTCCTCCGTGTGCTATACACACTGGAGAAGGAGAGAAGTAGCCAGGAGGGGTGCCAGTTACGGATTTTGTAGAAATACAACAATGGCGGTAATATCATTACCGCCATTACTAAATCAAGCAAAAATGGTAATGGCAGTAATAGTGAAAAAATTCAGGGAACCTCAAATCTAATTGTTTGAGTTGAGAACTCACAAGTTCAAGGGGATGGTTAGGTTTCTCTACAATTCTATTTACCATTTCTACGATTTAATGATTAAGTTATTAATTAAAGGGATGATGAATTTAAAGTGCGAAAAATAGAGAGAAACATGAAAACCATAACACAAGGTTTTTCACGGGGAAATCCTTCTGGGAAAAACCACGGGACCTAGTCCAGCTAAGAGATATCACTAAGACAAAGTCAACAAGAACTTATAAGACTCGAACATGACTCCTTCGGACTCGACACTATGATCCTTCAATTCTTAGTCCTCCATACCTCGAAAAGTCATCACATATTCACAAGTCCCGTGATCAACCGCAGCCGCTCGTACTTCTCTCTGTGTCTCGAAAACAACCACAATCTTCCGATCGATCTCCGTTAATGACGGCTTCGGATTCCACCCGACCGAATCACACATCCACGATCCTTCTCGGATCGATCTCCTTCGCAAAGGCTCTAGAACACTCTAGCCAAGTTGTTCTATCGAGAATGGGTTGATGGTTTGATAAAAATCAATTCTTAGATGGACTCCATCAATGAGAAAGTCCAAGCAAGCTAGAATGAAGCATTGGCTTGCAAAACTAGGATGAGAAAACATGATTAACAAAGGGGAGGAGAACAAATAGTTTTCAGAGTTTTTATGAACTCTAGAGATATTTAAAAACTCTATCTATACTCTCCCAAAGTTTTTCTCCACGAACTAGAGAGGTTCACCATAAATAGGGAACTCAAAATCAATGTTTAGAAGTTGCCAAAAACTCAAAAGGGCAAGAAAAAGGGATTTGGAATGATATCCCATATCAGGGTCGACCCTAGGAGATACTTGGGTCAACCAAACCATGTACTTTGGTCGACCGAAGTGTCTTCCAGGGTCGACCCTCATAATTTGCACTCTCTGCGATTTTTTCCCATAGAGTTTTTGGGAGACTCAGGGTCGACCCTAAGTGCTCAGGGTCAACCTTGAGATGCAAACCCGATTTTTTAAATTTATTTTTAGCTCTTGCATCCTTCACAAAAGTTGTATATCTTTTCAACGCGATCAATTTGATATATTATGGAGCAAAAGCTGAGCTACGGTTTGGGAGATATGCCACTTACAAGTAATCTTGGTTTTTTTTAAGAATTTTCAGAATTTTTAATTTGTTTTGGGCTACATATCTCATCACCTAGGGTCCATATGATTAGTCTAAGACCATTTCCACCTAAGTTATTATATTAGGTTTGTTCTGAGTCAATTCCCACCTAAGGTAACATGGTATCTAGGTCACTTACCATCGTGTGAGTGAAACGAAGGAAATGATCAACCGAGTCTTCAACCAACCTTCTTTGGTCTTCAACTTCACTTATCGTGGATGCTTGAAGGCAATGACACACGATGCACAACTAATCACCTAGACTCACTTGTTTTGACACCGGAATAAGCCAACACTAAAACATAGACTTTACAAATAGCATTACCGCCATTAATGGATTTTTGCCCAAATGGGCCCAACCTATTTGCACTTGGCCTAATTCACTGTAGCAGGGCCTGATTATGGTAATGGTGGTAAATATATTACCGCCATTACTGGATTTTTTGAATTTGGGCTAGTGGGCCCCACTACAACGACTCCTAAGGGTTGTGGGCCCCTAATTGGGCCCACAGAAGCTTCTAGCCTTGGATTTTAGGTTTTTTAGACCTTAGGGCTGAATTAGGGTTTACCTAGGGTTTAACTAGGGTTAGGCCTAGGGTTTACCTAGGGTTAGTCTAAGGTTTGATCAGGGTTTGCGTAGAGTTCAGGGCTTGACTAGAGCTCAGTTGGGGATAACCATGCTTAAAAGATATTACCCATGGTTAAGGCATGGTGTAAAAATTGGGTGCTTACATATAATATCTTTAGGGTGGTGCTATGTGCACCCCAATATTTATTGAAATACACCCATCTTAAGTAATCTCTAGTTACACCCAAAAAATATGTAAATGACAAAAAAAAACCACCTCTCCTTGAAAGGAATTTAGATGTTCTTCCTCCTTTGGTTTTAGGGCAGAGACGGCGGCCAAGGTTGCAATAGGGGCAAACGGTTTGGTGGCTTTTGCCACCAGTGGATTTCGCAAGGTAGGATGTTCGCAAAAGTCTTAGAGGTTTCTTAAAATACATCTTGTTAGCCTATATGTTTCCACCATAGGTTTCGTTAATGATTTTGATGATATCACAATAATATAATGATCTTTGTATTACTAATGTCTCTGTCATGACCATAGTTAGTAAGTTCGCGATTTAATCGCGATTAATTCATGAATTGATCGTGAAGATCGGAAACGTAGTATTTGGCCGTCCTTTTGAAAGATTCGTAAAAATTCACGATTGTTTAAACTGCTACCAATCAATCGCGTGTGATACGCGAATAAGTCGGCGAGTATAATTTAAAACTTAAATAACAATAAACCCACTCACGCACGCAACCGACAAAATCATCTTCTATTCAGACTCTATTTCTATTCCCTCTCTATTTATTTAAGTCTACAGTACTTTCTATTCCCCAAATCTCATTCTCTCGTCTTCCTCATGCACAAGCTCACAGGCCACAACTACTCACAAGTCACAGCCGGGGTCTAGGCTTCAGTCGTAGACAACGATCACCGGCACCGCCAATCGTGCACACCCACCCTAGCATTCAGTCACAGGCCCCGCTCAGCCCGCCTCATCTGTTCGTTCTCCTCCTCCACTTCAGGTGCGAGCTATTGTCTCTCACTTCTTCTCTCTCTATGGCACACAAGTTTGGAGAAGCATCTTCTTGATTTTCTTTATTTTCTACTGAGTTGGACTATTGGAGAAGAAGTTTCCTTGATTTTTTTTTTTGATTTGCTCGGTACAAATTTGGAAAGCTTGCTTCTTATTTTTTTATCCTTAAAATGTTTGCTTGATTTGCTTTTGTATGTGAGTTGGAGAAGAAGGTTCTCCCTGTAATTCGAGATGGGTGGACCACCGACCACCCCCCACAGTGAATTGTGATTGAACTCATCCGAGTTCAATTGGGCCCACACATCAATATGTGTTCATTTCAACCATTATTAAATGGGGTGTGTGTGTTTCCTTTATATTGCCTTCAGCTATTGCCTTGTGGTGTACTTGAGTTAACCAAAAAAAAAAAAATGTGGTTAAGATTTACTTTCTTAGGTTTCAATAATATAATCTTTTTTTGAAAAAAAATATTAATCTTAAGGCTTAAATTTTAACCAGAGTTAAAAATTTGAAAATATTTTTTTTTAGTGTGTGTTTGTTTAGAAATATCACAAAAAAGTTAGTGAATCTTGACCATAGTTAATAAGTATTAAAAGGACATGTGTTAATCTATGGGCACAATTAAACTCTCCCTGAATTCAATTGCAACCGTGTTTTTATTAAAAAAAACCATAATTTTACCATAATACAAAAGTGGGAAAAAAAATACAAAAACAAGAAATAAATAAATGCTATTGACATTCTTTTGTAAAGGAATTAGAAAAAAAAAGGCAAAATCACATGAAAATTTTATGATTCATAAACACAATAAACATATACATTTTTTTTGTCGAAATAAAAGTATAATTTATTAAACTATTTTATAGTGGTATAGTATATAATATATAGTATATGAATTTTAATTTTGCATATTTGTTACTCCAATTGTTTGCTTCACTTAAAGGCATTGAAAGTTGAAATTATTAATAAAGAATTGTGTTTTTTCGATAGATATGGTGAGAAAAAGAGATCGATTCTGGGAGTATGCCGATGATCTGAAAGGAAGATTTATTTTTAAATTTTGCAATAAAGAATATCCTGGAGGAGTGGCAAGAGTAAAGTCTCACTTGTCTAAAAAAGAAGGGAGGGACATTTCTATTTGTCCCCGTGTGCCGGATGATGTCCAAGCTTCAGCTCTCTTAGCTATTACGGGGAATGAAAACTCTAACAAAAAGTGTAAGATTGGATCATCTTCATCGCATGTTGAGGGAGGTGGAGTTGATTCATCATTTGATCCACTATCTCATTATTCGATATCAGGTTTACACCAAGCTACAGTACCGGGAATGTGTCATAAAAAAGATAAAGAATCAGTGGACAAGGCACTTGCTAAAACATTCTTTATGAATAATATTTCATTCATTGTTATTCAAGATCCATCATTTATTAATTTTTGTAGGACTTTTTCGAACTATGGTGTTGGTTATTCAGTGCCATCATATTCAACTCTACGCACAAAGTTGCTACATAATGCTAAGGTAGAAGTTGATGAGTATGTCTCCAAAGTTAAGGAATCTTGGACTCAAACAGGATCAGGGTGTACACTAATGTCTGATGGTTGGACTGATTTGAAAGGACATTCGTTCATTAATATGATTGCATATTCTCCAAAAGGGGCTATTTTTTTAAGATCATTCGAAGAGACAAGTGCAAAAAAGACAGGTGTATATCTTAGAGATTTGCTTTGCTACGCAATAGAGGAAATTGGAGCAGAAAATGTTGTACAAATTATCACAGACCACGAAAGTGCAGGTCAAATGGTTATGGAAAGATATCCTCACATCTATAAAACAAGATGTGCTAGACATGGAATTCAATTGCTTCTCAAAGATATCTACAAAGAGGTTGATTGGATAAGAAGTATTTTCGATGATGCTAAAGATATAGTTGATTACATGTACAAGTATAGTTCAGTCTTGACTCTAATGAGAAGTATGACGGGTGATAAAGAATTGAAAAAGGCCATGTAAGACCAGGTTTACCTATCATTTTTTAATGCTTCAATCTATTTTAGAAGTTGAAGATGGGTTACGACAGATGGTTGCATCACTTGAGTGGAGAACATGAAGTATTATACATCTGAGATGGCACAAAAAATCACAAATATAATTCAAGGAATTAGTTTTTAGAGTGATGGAAAAGAACTAATATTTGTATTAGAGCCTCTTATTAGAGTCCTTCATTTAGTTGATGGTGAGGGATCGACTACAGGATACTTGTATTAAGCAATGGAAAGGGCAAGAGAGGCATTGAAGCTCCGATGCGATAATGATCAAGCAAGATACATGAAGTTATGGGAATTATTTGATTCGATGAGAGATAAAAATATACTTCATTGTGTTCATGCAGTTGCTGCATATTTAAACTCATTGTTAATGCTGAGTGGAAAGATTAGGTATGATCACTCAGATGTTAGAAAATGGTTACTCTTTGTTGCGGAAAAAATGCTTAACTCCTGTGAAGAACAAAAGACCTTTGGTACACAAATCACAGAGTACAATATTCAAAGTTCAGATATTTTTACCTCTCTTGCAAGACATCAATTGGAAACGATTCACCCAAGTAATTATTTTAATTTTATTTTATTTTTAGTTCTTTATTGACATATGAGAACACATGCTAAAATTGTGTCTATAATTTTAGGAGTGTGGTGGTCATAAAATGGTGGACCAATTTCACTAGTTCAAAAGGTTGCTATTCATATTTTAAGTCAGCCATGTAGTTCATCAGCATGTGAAAGAAATTGGAGTGCATTTGAAGCAGCACAAACAAAGAAGAGAAATAGATTGAAACCAGCTATGTTGGAGGACTTGATTCATATACGAATGAATTCGAAGATAGATGCTAGTTGTGGTGAGCGTGAGAAGCGAGATACAAAAATAATCAATCTTGAACAACTTGGAGAGCTTCATGAATATATAGATGATGGTCAAGAAGAGTCTGAAAATGTTGAAGAAGCTTCAACTAGTCGTGAAGATATACTTTTTAATGAGCTATTTGGGCATACATAATTTGCTTTACTTTAAATTATTTCTTAGAAGTAATTAGATGAATGCAGATTAGAATTAGACTTTTTTTTTATATAGATGATATATTTTTTTTAATGTCTTAGTGGATGAATAGGAATTACTTATTGAAAATTGAAATTACAGATGTTTTGCATTTTGTTAGTATGATTAATTATTTAATCATTTAAATTTGATTTATTTATCTGTTTCATATTTTATTTATATGTTTAGGTTATGTATCTTATATATTCAACTACATAAAACTCTAAGTAAATACATGCATTTTATATGTCTACCCGAATTTTTCAATGATTTTTTGAATGGTATCCCGAATTATACTCGAATTATACCTGTCCCGTATTTTTGACGTCCTGCGTTTTTTTAACCGAATTTTTGAACGATTTATTGAATAACTATTTCGAATTATACTCGAATGATTCCCGTACCGAACTTTTGCCATACACCGAATTACTAACTATGGTCACGATCCAAATCTCCCCTAGGTGTTAAGAGACATTGGCACGTGACTTATCATATTAAATCATCCTGCAAAAGCATGTAAGGCGCAGTAAAAGGTGAACCTGAAAATTTCTCATTTAATATCAACTATATTCCACGTACAAGAGTCAACTAAAAACTGTATTAATTAAACATGTAAATAAAATCCATCGCATGAGTTCCTACTAACTCAACTCGTTACAAAAATCCCAAAGAAAATCCAAATACATCTCTCCCTCTCATCAACTCATAAATAGGGCCACCTGTCAAGGACCCTATCATCTGCATGATGATCCCAAGCAAGCTCCTACCCTTCATAGTCCTCCTCGACCCATGGTTCCGGAGCACAATCATCTAACCTGGAATCTATCGAAATAACAATTTGGCTAAGCATTGAATACTCAGTGTATACGTACTAGCTAACCATGTTATGAACAACATCAATAATACATGCTCACATATAATTGAATAAGGAAGTTCAAGTAGGACTAAGCAGTATGAACAATATTAAAATTAGAGTGCGGAATCTATACTTCTTTTAAAACCAACATGTGCATATCTTTTGAAACTCCTACTTCGATCAACACATTTCAAACCTTATTTCCGGATCATTTGCACATACTTTCAAATCACAAGCTTTTCAAACTTTTCCTTTAAAACCATACTTTTATCATTTTCATCATATACTTCACTTTTCAAATCATATATTTCACACATGCATCATATCTTTACAAGTACCATACTTTGCATGCATTACTAGTACCCGAACTATGATTGAACGACACATACTAGCATCATTTACACATACACATACTTTCATTTCTTTCATTTCTTTTAACTAGTGCCCAGACTATGATGGAATGGAACACACTAGCTTTATTTCATTACTTTTACATCTCTTAACTAATGTCAGGACAATGATGGAATAGAACACATTAGCCTCTTATCTTTACTAGACTAGTACCTAGATTATGGTGGAACGGAAAACACTAGCATATTTCACTTGGGACTAGTGTCCGAACTATGATGGAACGGAACACACTAGTGTCTTTCTTACTTGACTAGTACCTGGACTATGGTGAAACGGAACACACTAGCATTTTTGTTTTACTTTACTAATGTCCGAACTATGATGGAACAGAACACATTAGCTTTCATTTCGTTCTTTAACTAGTGCTCGTACTATGATGGAACGGAACACACTAGCCTCTTTTCACATGCATAACTAGTGTCCGGACTATGATTGAATGGAACACACTAGCTTTATCTCATATACTTAACTAGTGTTTGGACTATGATTGAACGGAACACACTAACCTCGTTGCACATGACACATCACACATACTTTGAGCAAAACCCCATGCTTTTGGTGAAACATTTCTTTAAAATCGAAACCATTCTTGGAACACAATACTTTGAAACTCTATCTTTGAACCCAAACCATACTTTGCACACATGCTTCTTTGAGCAAAAATCATATTTAAGCAAAGCAATTTATCGGAAATCATACTTTAAATGGAAACCATGCTTTAACGGAAATCATATTTTGAATAATTAATACTTTAAAAGGCAAAACCATCCTTTCAATACTTGTATTCGATGAAAATGACCATATAAGCGTAAGTGGTCATGTATATCCTTTGTGTGCAATTAGGGAAAGCGAGGAAATCATTTAAACACTTAGTTCATAACATACTTTACAAAAACAGGGTCATAGACCATTGGATTCATCAAAAACCATTTATAATTCCTACTATCTAGAAATAATTCACAACATAGCCAACTAGTAGAGTGTATCTACTTCACTTATATCACTTTAACATGCTTGTTCATCTTAATAAGACTGATTTGTGGAATTATCCATATATTTTCATCAAAATAAAGGTTTAACATCTTAGTAGTCATGAATGAATCATAACATGAAAAGCTAGTAAAGTGTTCTACCTTGACAAGATCGGATCCCTACGATCTTAAAGCTTGAAAAATCACTTTAGAGGAGAAATCCAAGCTTTATGTCACCAAAGATATGAAGAACGAGGTTCACTTGATCTTGGACGAATACTTTAGAAGATCACAACTTTTTCCCCTTTCTTTCCTTTCAATTTCTCTCAAAAATCTAAGCTTAGGGTTTGAGTAACTCAAACCCACGAATTCCCCTTCTTTTTATAGGCTAAGGTTTGCCAAAATCCTTTAATACCCTTTAAAACTATTCTCCAAGGTCGGTTTACAAGTTCTAGGGTCAGTTGGGACGTTCTGGGCATTTTTGGGGTCATCCAGTGGTCTGGATGCATTGATCTAGTCGACTGGATGCTCATCAAGTCGACTGGATGGGAATCTATTTTTCCCGCTCTGTTGTTTCACTAATAACTTTTGACTCGCTTATCGGAATTAGGTGATTCAACTTGGGTTGGACTCTTCATTTAAAGTGAACAAAGTTGTATCTAATGGAAAAATCCTAATTCTGAAGTATTAATGGTATAAAAGGGCCCCAAAACTGACTGGTCCTGTGATGAATTACAACAGACCAGTTTTCGGAAAACCGATGTTTGACCTATCTTCGACTCAAAATCTGAAAAAATGTTAAACATGAACATCGAATATGGTTTCAATATCTTACTAATGGCTCATAAATCACCCAATTCTGATGAGTGGTGACAAAACTAGAGCTCCTTAAAGTTGAGGCTATGTGAAAACGTCCCTCTTTTTTGACACTTAGTATTTTATACTCTTGTTCGTTTATCCGAACACCCAACAACAATACTTAAACTAATTTAAATCATTCTTATCATGTCTCATAAACCAAATTACATAAATGGTTTGTGGCCTTTACAAGACTTGTACCCATGACACTATTCACAACACTATTTATAGCACTATTCACATGAACAGTGCATGTGAAATTCAAGGCTCTACAGTCTCGCTTGAGTTTATGTAAAAATCAGTCTCTGAAGAGCATTAGCAAATCATTCAAGACAAAAACATGAAAATGACACCATCCATGAAGAGGATTCATCATCAAGTCAAAGCAAGCCATTTGATCATGTTGAAGATGTTAAAGATTATTCCAAGACATGAAGATGAAGATTAAAGAACAAAAATGAAGATCATAAATATGAAAAAAAATCAAGATCAAGTTGAAGAAGAATGAAGACTCTCAAGAAGATTTAAATGTTTATTATTAATGTGAGAGTGTTTATTGGTTGTTTGAAAGCTCAAAGCCAAGATTGACCATAGGAGCCTAAGACCACAGTTCCAAATTAATTCTAAGGCTCTAGGACATCATAAATGTCGCGACCCAAAATACCCCCTAAGAGTTAGGATACTTTGGCGTCGTGAACTCATTATCCAACCATCCTGCAAACATATAAGCAATGCTATAGCGGAAGCAAAATACAAAATTTCCATCCATACATACTGTACTACAAGTTTACACACAAAACTAAAGGTAAAGAGCGAACATGCTCGCTCATCAAAATGTATATACAATCTCTCCCTCATCACTCTCACCAATAATCTGAATAGGCCCACCTATTCAGTGCTCTATCATCCTGATGATTATGATTCATGGTGGGCTCAGGCTCGTAGTACTCCTCAATCCAAGGTTCAGGAGCACGCTCATCAATAAACCTACAAAAGTAACAATTTCGACTGAGCATGGAATACTCAGTGTCTACAAACCACTAGATAATATGTCATAATGTCACATGATTTCACATAGGCAGTTTATAGAATACACATGCACTGAAACACATAAGGAAAAATGTAGTGCCCCGGATCTCACGATCACTGTTCATGTGAATAAGGTAGTGAATAGTGTCATGAATAGTACCTACGACCTGATGCCTAAGGTATGATCTTGAAAGAATCTCAATGAAAATGGGAGATGGGGTCTTCAAACGTTTTATGAATAATGTATGTTAATGTGTATAAAGGCCTTAGGAATGTTTCTATGGGTGTTAAAAAGAAGGAAGTCTCTACATAACCTCAACTTGAGAGTAGTCTAGTTTTGTCACCTCTTATCGGAATTAAGTGATTCTTAAACCATTAGAACCGTATTGGAACCCTCTTAGAAGTTCATGTTTAATATTTTTCCATATTTTGAGTCTAAGCTAAGTCAAAAGTGGGTTTTCTAATGTTTTGTCTGCTGAAATTGCAGACTAGTCCACTTGTGGGCCCATTTAGACCATTTAAAACTCTGAATTAAGAGTTGTATAAAACATAAAAGTTGTTTCCCTTCAAAAGAAAAGTCCAACTCAAGTTGATTCTTCAAAATCCGATAAACGAGTCAAAAGTTATGGTCAAAATATCAAAGCGGGAAAAAATCAGTCAGAATTAGGAATGAAGGGGTGCGATCTATCTCAAATCAAGTGTGATTGATCACAAATTTCTGTGATCGATTGCATTAAGGTGAGGTTTTTTTCATTCCCTTCGGGTCTAAGTGCGATAGATCGCACCAAAGGTGCGATCGATTACACTCGCGCCCAGTTTGCTCTTAAAACTGAGGATTTGGGGGGTTTTGGGGGAACCTAAGCCTAGAGAAGGATTGAGAGAGAGAAAGGGAAGGAAGATTTGGGGATTTCCAAGAGGGGCTTTGTGGAGATCAAGGGGAGTCCAAATCAAGTTTGGATCATCCTCTTAAGCAAGGATCTTCATCCTCAAGTATGGTGTCTTCTTCCTCAAGCTTGGAGCATTCTCTACAAGTGAGATCACCCTCTATCAAGTCAGGGGTTCTCAAAATCAAGGGGTTTTCTTCAAGATCAAGCTTTGATCTTCAAGTTTAGTACACCCTACTAACTACCTTGGTAATAACCAAGATTTTTCTTGTGTATAATGTGCATGTATTGAATCTCCCTTATTTTCTCATTTTGATTTAAAATGCTTAACTTCCCTAAATAAAAAAAGATAAAGGATGAGTTGGGATATGTGAATGTATGTGGATGTAGAGGTGATTGGATGCCATGTATGGTGATGTGTGGTGTGATGGAAAATGGTGGAAGGGCATAGTACACATAAGGAACAACCCCATGTGTTTGATGGGATGGTTAAATGAGAAAACATGAAATGAATAAGTATAAGAATGTTGCACACCACTTATTTGATAAAATGCATTAATGACCTTGAAAACCAAGACTAAGGAAATATAAATAAAGGTTAAAGAAACGTTGCATGCTAAGTGTTCGACAAAATGCATAAATGAGAATTCAAGGAAATTAAAAAAGATTAATAAAGCATGTTTATGTAGTTTTCTTAGAAATGGTAATTTTAGACCAATTGCCCTATATGCTTGTTTTAAATTCCAACATGATCATAAAAAAGAATTGAAATGCCATATGTGTACTTTGAACCATCTATGATAGTATGATTGTCACAAATGCCACACACACCAAGCACGCATGTATAAACCAAACGTTTCAAGTATAAGCATACATGTAAGAAATAAAAAAGAACAAGATACACGATTTATGGAACGAATTATAAAGCCGGACATTGGGCCGGTCAAGGGTAGGGCATATTCCCTGGATATGTCATGCATGCTTCTAGATACAGATGCGCATTTCTGTAGCAGGTTCTAAACTCAGTGCTCAGTCTCAAATGATTGGACAAGCTCATGGATGTTTGATGCACGTTTCTAGATACAAATGTGCGTTAATTCTACAACACGTTCTAGACTCAGTGCCTAATCCTAAGTTCTAGATACAGATGCGCGTTCATTCTGCAGCACGTTCTAGACTGATGCTTAGTTCAAAATAAGAAATACATTATAACTCCAAGAATAATCATACATATCATGCACTTTCATACATAGCATGCACTCGATACATCGCATAAGCATCAGGCATCACATAAGCATCATGCATGGCATAAGCATCACGCATCGCATAAGCATCATACATGACATGCACTTCATACATGTCATACACATCATCAGCATCACACACATCCTACATCATGTAGATCTTAGAAGCATCATACATGTCGCCAAAAATTTCAAGGATTTTGCTTAAATAACTCAAATAAATGAATGAGTCATTGGTCCAAATCTTAAGCTGGGTAATGCCTTCAGTATGTAATCGGTTAACACCTTAACCGAGTGTGAAACTTAGCGTCGCTAGGAAAACTAATTGTACGATTATACTATTATGGTTGTACTTGGGTATATACGATTCTCTTGCATAGGTTAGGGGCTTGAGTTCAAATTATACTCAAGAGAAGTTATTGCCCTTGAGTATCGACTAACAAGTTAGTTTTAGACCATAACTAGTTGCAACTCAACCAACCTTGTATCTTAGCTTCGCTAGGAACCTTAGATTGTATTATTATATTATAGTGTGTATATCTTGATGTATGTTCTATACTTTGATGAATACCTGCTGTTATGAAAATACAATGTTGAATAATGGGATCCGAGTTAGACTCATGCTTTGCTATCGTCCTCAGGAGTAAACCATGAGGCGTGGCATTCGGGGTCGTGGATACCACACTAGGAGAGGTAGAGTATCTCCTCCTCCATCGAGGGATGAGCAGCCTGACCTCACCCAAATCTTGGGATCCATAGTAGAGACACTAGCAGTGCTTGTAGCTAGGTAACCCTCTTCCCACACTCCTACTGCTGCACCTGTACCTACTCCTACACATCATGCCACGGGAATTGAGGCATTTTGGAGGATGAGGCCCCCGGTATTTTATGGAGGCATTGATCCATTGGTTGTAGAAGGATGGATCAGGCAGTTAGAGAAGCTGTATTCAATATTGTTGCCTACTAAAGCAGCGAGAGTCACTTGGGCCGCCTTCATAATGGAGGGTGAGGCTGACCATTGGTGGAGATCCGTAGTCAGAACAAGAGACTTGACTCGAGCGGGTCAAGAATGGACTTGGGAAGAGTTTCTTGATGTTTTCTACAAGAAATCTTCCCAGTAAGAGTAAGAGAAAAGAAAGAACTGGAGTTCATTACCTTGGAACAAGGGAACATGACAATGGTTGAGTACGAGGCCAAGTTCTCTGAATTGTCAAGGTTCGCTCCATACCTAATAACCACGGAGGCAATGAAGGCTAGGAAATTTGAGAGGGGATTGCAGGCCCACATCAAAGACAGGGTCTCCATGTTCAGGCATAAGACCAACGCCGAAGTTGTGGATAAGGCCTAGTTGGCAGAAACGAATGTTGAAGAATTCTACAAGAGGAGAGAATTGTTGAGAAGCCAGTCCAGTGGCTCAACACATCCGGAGAGGAAGGCCAAAATGACTCCATACTAGACCTCTAGACATACACAGGTACAGAGTCCTCCTCTTGCACCACAGGCTCCTCATTTGTTTGCTTCACCGGCTTCACGCCTGGCTACCACTTAGGCACCTCGCCCCGCACCATCTCAGGCCATGGAATATGCGGCCTCCACCTACTCTTATGAGATCTATACCCTTTGTGGGAGGATACATTTGGCCAGAGAATGTAGGAAAATTTCTAGTGGGTGTTTTCATTGTGGTGATCAAGGCCACTTGATCAGAGGTTGTCCTCACCGTCCGCCTCCAGTTCAACCTCGGGAAAGCAAGCCTCAGTAGCTCTCACAGTCACCTATCTAGGTGAGCTAGGGCAGAAGTTGTCATGCCAGGGTTGGATGCTCAAGCACCCCAAAATGTAGGGTGAAGTGCTTAGATAGAAATTTGTTTTGAAAAGGATGATGTGATGTTGTGTTCCAGTATGTTGCCTATGTGTATAAACGTGTTGGTTATGTTTTATGATATTTTGCGCACTTGAAGAAAAATTTGATTTGTATGAATGTTTAAGCATCTCGCCATTAAGCAAATGCATTCGCTAAAGGCTTTTCCTTTAGTGTTCTTGGAGTATCTTGGAGGAATAAGTGTGGGATAAGTATCCCCACTAGTGGTACCATGGTCCTAATTTCAAGGACGAAATTCCTATAAGGGGGGAGAATATAGTGCCCCGGATGTCACGATCA
Source organism: Tetracentron sinense (assembly GCA_015143295.1). Lineage (NCBI taxonomy): Eukaryota > Viridiplantae > Streptophyta > Magnoliopsida > Trochodendrales > Trochodendraceae > Tetracentron > Tetracentron sinense. The sequence goes on from JABCRI010000068.1 coordinate 29,302, forward strand.
TTGTTCATGTGAATAAGGGAGTGAATAGTACCATGAATAGTACCTACGGCTCGATGCCTAAGGTATGATCTTGAAAGATTCTCAACGAAAATGGGAGATGGGGTCTTCAAACTTTGTATGAATAATGTATGTTAATGTGTATAAAGGCCTTAGGAATGTTTCCTAGGTTATGGGTGTTAAAAAGAGGGAAGTCTCTACATAACCTCAACTTGAGAGTAGTCTAGTTTTGTCACCTCTTAACGGAATCAAGTGATTCTTGAACCATAAGAACTGTATTGGAACCCTCTTCGAATTTCACGTTTAATTTTTTTCCATATTTTGAGTCTATGCTAAGTCAAAAGTGGGTTTTCCGATATTTTGTCTATTGAAATTGCAGACTAGTCCACTTGTGGGCCCATTTAGACCATTTAAAACTCTGAATTAGGAGCTACATAAAACATAAAAGTTGTTTCCCTTCAAAAGACGAGTCTAACTCAGGTTGAATCGTCGAAATCTGATAAATGAGTCAAAACTTATGGTCAAAATACCAAAGTGGGGAAAAATTAGTCAGAATCAGGAATGAAGGGGTGCGATTTATCGCAAATCAAGTGCGATCGAACGCAAATTTCTATAATCGATCGCATTCAGGAGAGTTTTTTTTTTATTCCCTTCGGGTTTAAGTGCGATAGATCACACAAAAGGTGCGATCGATCACACTCGCGCCCAGTTTGCTCTTAAAACCGAGGATTTTGGGGGTTTTGCGGGAACCTAAGCCTAGAGAAGGATTGAGAGAGAGAAAGGGAAGGAAGATTTGGGGATTTCCAAGAGGGGCTTTGTGGAGATCAAGGGGAGTCCAAATCATGTTTGGATCATCCTCTTAAGAAAGGATCTTCATCCTCAAGTGTGGTGTCTTCTTCCTCAAGCTTGGAGCATTCTCTACAAGTGAGATCACCCCTATCAAGTTGGGGGTTCTCAAAATCAAGGGGTTTTCTTCAAGATCAAGCTTTGATCTTCAAGGTTAGTACACCCTATTAACTACCTTGGTAATAACCAAGATTTTTCTTGTGTGTAATGTGTATTGAATCTCCCTTGTTTTCTCCTTTTCATTTAAAATGCTTAACTTCCCTAGATAAAACAAGATAAAGGATGAGTTGGGATGTGTGAATGTATATAGATGTAGAGGCGATTGGATGCCATGCATAGTGATGTGTGGTGTGATGGAAAATAGTGGAAGGGCATAGTACACATAAGGAACACACCCCATGTGTTTGATGGAATGGTTGAATGAGAAAACATTGAATGAATAAGTATAAGAATGTTGCACACCACTTGTTTGATAAAATGCATGAATGACCTTGAAAACCAAGACCAAGGAAATATAAATAAAGGTTAAAGAAACGTTGCATGCTAAGTGTTTGACAAAATGCATGAATGAGAATTCAAGGAAATTAAATAAGATTATTAAAGCATGTTTATGTAGTTTTCTTAGAAATGGTAATTTTAGACCAATTGCCCTATATGCTTGTTTTAAATTCCAACATGATCATAAAAAGAATTGAAATGCCATATGTGTACCCTAAACCATCTATGATAGTATGATTGTCACAAATGCCACACACACCAAGCACGCATGTATGAACCAAACGTTTCAAGTATAAGCATACATGTAAGAAATAAACAAGAACAAGATACGCGATTTATGGAACGAATTATAAAGCCGGACATCGGGCCGGTCAAGGGTAGGGCATATCCCCCGGATATGTCATACCTGACTCACAAGAAAACAAGACAAGCAAGCAAGACAAGAACCCAGTATGTCCGTCCATTTCATAGTTCAGGTACTAGTTAAACAAGACAAGAACCTAGTATGTCCGTCCATTTCTTAGATCGGGTACTAGTTTGTTCGAGTACTAGTTAAACAAGACAAGAAACTAGTATGACCATCCAAATCATAGTTCGAGTACTAGTTAAACAATGCAAGCAAGAATAACAAGAACCTAGTATGTCTGTCTATTTCATAGTTCAGGTACTAGTTAAAATAACAAGCAAGTAAATAAGAAGACATTCATGATTCTCTCAAGACAAGAATAATATCATGAGGTGTAACTCACAAGGTAATGGAAAACACGTATTGGTTAAAGTATGAATGGAAAGTATGATGTAAGTTATGCTGTTTTATTTCGTTATTTCATTCTAGCTTCCGCACTCTAATTATATAAATGTGATGATGAACTGTATTACACATGTTATGTTATTGTTATTACTATTGTTAGCTAGTAGCTTATACTCGCTGAGTATTCCATTCTCAGCTGTAGCTATTGATGTCGGCAGGTACACCATATGCTTATCGAGGCAGTTCATGGAGAGTAGGAGTTTACTCGGATTGTCAGTTAGATGTTGGAAGTTGACATGTGGTCATAGGGTTGAGAGAGAGAGAGAAAGAGACATGTATTTTGGGTTCTTATGTCTGGGGATGTTTGAATCACTTGAGTTAGGACTCAAGTTAAGGCGTTCATGTACATGTTTTAATTTCTATTCAATTATTGTAATCAAATTCATTTGGAATATAGTTAAGTCATTGAGGAAATTTTTAGTTCACTATTTGGCATTCCTTGTATACTCTTTGCAGGTTAGTTTTAAGTAAAGGTCACGTTGCCAAAGTATCCCAACTCCTTGGGGGTATTTTGGGGCATGACAAAAAATCTCTTTTCAAATACACATGTGTGATACTTTGCAAAACACATACTCTTTTCACTTATTGTTTTCTCATGGTTTTTACACATATCTTTTTATGGGAGAATACACTTGCACATGACTAATGCCTACCCTACAAGGAGTAGAGGCCACTAGCGTATACTTGCACTTGCACTTGACTAATGCCTAGAGTACAAGGAGTAGAGTCCATTAGTACTAATGTCTACCCTACAAGGAGTAGAGTCCATTAGCTTCATCTCACATACACATACACATATACATACACATGAGTTCACTAGCCTCCCTATTGGTATCTTCTTACATATCGTTACTCTTTGAGACCAAATGACTAATGCCCACCCTACAATGAGTGGAGTCCACTAGTATCCTCCCACACACACACTTAAATTTTAACTTGCTTTACACATACACATATGACAAATCTTGATCATACAATACACGTGCACATAAACACTTGTGGTGAACATGGTTGACAATGAAATCACATAATCATTTAAACATAGATTGGTTTTACCATTTTCAACATCACATCATAACAAGCATTACAAAGCATTAGTTTTTTTTATCTTTGGTTTCCCTCAAAACTTAAGTCCTTTAACATGCTTTTTATCTTTAAATAATAATATACGCTTTTCATTCTTTGGTCTAAGGCATAAAAACATCACAATGTAACTCACATCACAAACCACATATTTTTATCTTGATTTACAATATGGTTTATGACAAACTAGTTGTCGCGCCCCGAAATACCCCCTAAGAGTTTAGGGATACTTTAGGCATGACTATACGTACCTATCAAACCATCATGTCATGAACAAGATAATTACAGTACTAAAACAATGATAATCAGAGCGCGGAAGCTAAACATAAATGTAGAAGCGTAAACTAACTTTTCTTTTTTTCTATAGTTCTCAAAATGGTATTCCAAGTTATCATAAATATACAAACATGCCTAAGACTAAGGTGGACAGGCCCACCTATCAAAATCTCAAACTACATAAAACAATCTCGTACTCTCCCCTCAACAGTAGTCGAGGTACGGCCACACGTCGAGGTCTCGGTCCGCCTGAGACTGCAGTGTGATAGATGGCTCTCTCTCCTCTATATACTCTTCCTCGACCCAAGGCTCCAGGTCGAGGGCTTCCTCAGTACCTGCCAACATGAAAGTACGACTGAGCATGGAATACTCAGCGAGTACAAGCTACTAGCTGATCATAACAATAAGAACACACAACAACAATAGTACAATGCAAAGCAGAAATAGGAGCATCACAAAAGAAGTATCATAAGACACGGTACAATGCAATCATTTTGACGTGCGTGCATGAATGCAAAAACTCCGATAAAACTCATGCTTGAAAACCCGTTTCATATCTCGGTATGCCTTGTAGAAATCATGTATGCGTGCATGCATGAATGCTTTGTCATCATCTTAAAAACTTGCATCTTGTAACTTGTGAGCCAGAGGCTAGCACCCGAATCTCCCTGGGCTGCCAACCTCCTTGATATATGGTTTTCTTGTGAGCCAGAGGCTAGTACCCGAATGTCCCTGGGCTACCAACCTCCTTGACGTATGCTTGATTTTAATTACTTGTTTAGTTTTCTTATGAGCCAGAGGCTAGTATCCGAATGTCCCTGGGCTACCAACCTCCTTGACAATAAGTGATTTCAGTTTTCTTGTGAGCCAGAGGCTAGTAACCGAATGTCCATGGGCTACCAACCTCCTTGACATGCAATGTTTTCTTGTTGACTATTATATGCATATGCTCTTGAAATCTCGGTCCATGCATACATGCGTGCTCGTGTTCATGGCAATAGTGACAATCATGGGAGAGCGGATAACAAGAGAGATATGACATCCCAATTCAATTCATAGTATAAGCATAAGTAAACTTGAGTAATCTACATGGCATTTGATCAATTCATCATTCATAAGAACATATGCCTAAGACCTACTTCCATTTTATTCATTTAAGGCATTTACTCATAGTTTAGGCATTTTGTCAAACACATAACATGTAACGTTCCTTAGTAGTTCATCTCATTCTTTTAGTGCATGTTTTCCATTCAATCATAAAGGTTAGTTCATTATTGGTAAAATGCCCATCCTCCATGTTCCATTTCACACACCACACATATCACACACCACACATTTGACATCCCATCGCCTCAATCAACATCTCATCCACACATCCATATCTTTTTTCTTATCTTGTTTATATTTATTAGAGATGGTACATTTCACAAGGAAGAAAATATAATGGCAAGAATCATATTTCACATAGAAAACCTAAATTATTGCTAGGGGAAGTTAGTAGGGTGTACTAACCTTGAATCAAGGCTTGACCTTGAAGAAACCTTGAAATAGAACCCCAAATGGTAGGGAAGAACCCTTGCTTGAAAAAGGCTTGAGTGGAGCAAGAAACCCCCTTGAAATGACCATGGAAACGCTGCCCTAGCCTTGGAGGAGAAGCTCCACGCGTGCTTGAGGCTTGGCTTTGAGAGATCCAAGCAAAAAGGAATGATTTTGGGTCTTGAAACCCTTGATCGTACTCCCAAATGGAAAGGGATCTTTAGAACCCTAGTTTCTTCTCCCTCTCTCGCAAATATCTCTAAGTGTAGTGAATGAGGACCCAAATGGTCGAGCAAGCCCTTATGGGTAAGGGTTTAACGCCCAAAAGACGAAAAAGCCCTTACTGAAATTTCTGCAAAAACGCGAAGACCGAACGATCGGTGGTTATGACCGATCGATCGGTTGCCTACCGAGCGATCGGTGTTATGACCGAGCAACCGGTCAAAAACACGCTCTCTGAAAAAATTTTCCATACAAAAAAGTTAACCAATCGATAGCCTCCGATCGATCGGTTTTGGACAGATCGATCGCTACAATGACCTAGCGATCGGTGCTCTGTAGGTCCCGACTGTTTTGACCTTATCTTTTGACTTGCTCGTCGGATTTCGACGATTCAACTTGTGTTGGGTTCATCTTTCGAAAAGGAACATTTCTGACATTTCAAAATTTTTGATTTCTCCCTTATTTATTAATTAGACTATGTGAAAGGCCAATTAGCTATGAAAATTCTATTCGTTAAGTACAGAAAAGTCCGGGGTGCTACATTCTCCCCCCTTACAAAAATTTCGTCCTCGAAATTTGGACAATACATACATGTACAAAACCACAACAAAATAAAAAGAGAATGTCAACGCTCTAATCAAATAATTGGGGATATTTTTCCTTTTCTTCGGCCTCACGCTCCTAAGTAGCTTCTTCCCTCGAATGGTGTTGTCATCTTACCAAGACCAAGGGAATGGTCTTGTTGCGCAAGACTTGATCTCGCCTGTCTAAGATCTGCACCGGTTGCTCAACTAGTGTAAGATCTTCTCGGATTTCCACCGGATCAAGCTCTATGACATGGGAAGGGTCCGGGATGTACTTCCGAAGCATGGAGATGTGAAACACATTGTGGACCGCCGCCATATGAGCGGACAAAGCAACACGGTAAGCCACCTCACCAACTCTAGTAATGATCTCGAACAGGCCCACATATCTTGGACTGAGCTTGCCTCTCTTTCCGAATCTCATAACACCCTTGGTTGGTGAATCCCGAACAAATACAGAATCACCAACTCGAAACTCAAGGTCTCTCCTTCGGTTGTCGGCGTAGCTCTTCTGTCTATCCTGTGCGGTCTTCAACCTTTCCCCTGATAAGCTTGACTCTATCTGCGGTTTGTTCAATTAGTTCGGGGCCCAACACCTTTCTTTCCCCAACTTCATCCCAATACAATAGGGATCTACAACTCCTTCCATATAAAGCCTCAAAAGGTGCTATTTGTATGCTTGCTTGATAACTGTTGTTGTAGGCGAATTACACCAAAGGCAGGTGATCGTCTCAACTTCCTTTAAAATCTAACATACAAGCTTAAAGCATGTCTTCTATCACCTGATTCACCCGCTCGGTTTGCCCGTCGGTCTGTGGGTGGAAAGTTGTGCTAAAGTCCAGTCGGGAACCCATGGCATCCTGAAAACTTTTCCAGAACCTGGAAGTGAATCTCGGGTCCCGATCCGACACAATGCTCACTGGCACCCCGTGAAATCGAACTATTTCCTTGATGTACAACGCCACTAACTGATTTGAGTTGAATGTAGTCCGGTATGGTAAGAAATGGGCGGACTTCGTCAATCTGTCAACCACAACCCATATAGCATCACGGTTTCTAACCGTCTTTGGCAACCCCACAATAAAGTCCATAGAGATATGTTCCCATTTCCACTCAGGAATAGGGAGGGACTGTAAAAGTCCAGCCGGTCTCAAGTGTTCTGCTTTCACCTGTTGGCACACCAAACACCGCGCCACGTACTCCGCAACCTCTCTCTTCATGTTTCACCACCAAAAGTGACTCTTGAGGTTCCGGTACATCTTCGTACCCCCGGGATGCACTGTATACTTGGACCGGTGAGCTTCGTGTAAGATTTCTCGTTTAAGCTTCTCATCGGTTGGGACACATACTCTTCCCTTAAAAGTGATAATCCCATCATCCCTCACTGTAAAATCCTTGCTGCCACCCTTAACTGACTTGTCTAGGCAAGAAAGTAGCTCGGCATTCATTCCCTGCAACTCCTTGATCATGCTCAGGATATATGGCCTAACTCTGATGTTAGCCATTACCGGCCCAAAGGTAGGGAGACTAAAACTGATGTCGAGGTTGGACGCATCCTCCAGCAACCTCCACTCCTTCAGCATCATATGCGCCAAAAGTCCAGTAGGATTTTGGCTAAGAGCATCGGCTACAACATTCGCTTTGCCCGGATGGTATTGAATGGAGCACTCGTAGTCTTTCAAAAACTCTACCCATCTTCTTTGCCTCAGGTTCAGCTCCTTCTCGGAAAACAAATACTTAAGGCTCTTATGGTCTGTGAATACCTTGAACTGTTCCCCATAAAGATAATGTTGCCAAATCTTCAATGCAAACACAACCGCGGCGAGCTCTAAGTCATGAGTGGGATAGTTCTTCTCATGTTCTTTCAATTGCCTTGAGGCATAGGCAATAACCTTGCCGTGCTGCATGAGTACGCACCCCAACCCCACATGGGAGGCATCACTATATACAATGAAACCGCCGCTCCCGGAAGGCACTGTGAGGATGAGAGCCGTGGTAAGGCGTTTCTTCAACTCTTGGAAACTCACTTCGCATTTGTCGCTCCAACTAAACTTAGCATTCTTCCTCGTCAAGTAAGTGAGAGGTGCAACCAAACTGGAGAATCCCTCCACAAATCTCCAATAATAGCCTACCAACCCGAGAAAACTAAGTATCTCCGTGACACTCTTGGGCCTCTCCCAACTCATGACTGCCTCAACCTTGGCTGGGTCTACAGAAATGCCCTTGACCGACACTACGTGGCCTAGGAACACCACCTTCTCTAACCAGAATTCACACTTGCTCAATTTGGCATATAGCCTATGCTCTCTCAACATCTCCAAGGCTAGGCGGAGGTATCGTGCGTGATCTTCCCGAGTCTGGGAATACACCAAAATATCGTCGATGAACACAATCACGCATCGATCCAAGTATGATCAGAACACCCGGTTCATCAAATCCATGAACGCTGCCGGTGCATTTGTCAGCCCAAAAGGCATGACAAGGAACTCATAATGCCCATACCGAGTCCTGAAAGCCGTCTTCGGTACATCCTCCGATTTGATCTTTAACTGATGATACCCCGATCTAAGATCAATCTTGGAGAAAAATCTCACTCCCTTCAGTTGGTCGAACAAGTCGTCTATCCTCGGCAAGGAATAACGATTCTTGATAGTTACCTTGTTCAACTAACAATAGTCTATACACATTCTCATCGACCCATCTTTCCTCTTCACAAAGAGAACCGGAGCTCCCCACGGCGAGACACTTGGTTTGATGAAACCAAGGTGTTGTAACTCTTCAATCTGCTTCTTCAATTCTTCAAGCTCTATTGGGGCCATTCTATACAGTGCCTTTTAAATTGAAGCGGTGCCAGAAGAAGATCTATAGCGAACTCGATCTCTCGGTCAGGAGGCAATCCGGGAAGTTCTTCCGGGAATACATTTAAAAACTCACTCAAAACTGGAATGGCCGAAGAGTTCGGTACCTCTGGGTTTGCAAAGCTCAAAACTGCAAGGCGAGCAATATCCCTTTCTCTCAATCCTCGGAAGTGAAAAGGTTTGAATCCTTCTGGCTTAAAGTTCACCATCTTTTCAAAACACACAACATGTCCATGGTTGTTTGACAACCAATCCATCCCTAGGATGACATCAAAATCCAAGTCTTGGAAATCCAGGACGATAAGATCGGTAAATAGTTCATTCTCCCCCACTTGCACCACACAATCTCTAAATATCTTGTCCGTATCCACGGACTTGCTGAGCGGAGTTGCAATGGTCAATTCTCGTTCTAACGGAGTAGCCTCAGTCGAAAAGCCATTTGCAAAACTTGGTGAGACAAAAGAGTGAGTAGATCTTGTGTCTATCAACACTCGGGTGAGACACTAGTTCACTAATAAAGCGCCTGTGCGATTAAGTAACTAATATCAGTAGATTTCAATTAGTAACAAGCATCATACATAGGTAACCCCTAATAATAGTCACATAACCAACCATAGACATCTTACATAACTTAAACTCTAGGATTTTTGCGTACCTTGCACGACATCGTCGGATGCACGTGCGTCTCTCTCTGACAGGGCGAAGACTAGGCCCTGTGTGGCTGGGCGAGGAGGCCGTATAGATGTGAGGCCCTCGAAGCTTGGGAAGAGCTAGGCTGAGATGTTTGCCTAATCGGGGGCCTGCTCCCTGAAGACTGAGCTGGCAAATGACGTCGAGGACAATCTCTAACCATGTGGCCATGGTCACCACAATGGAAGCAACTTCCTATAACCCTCCGGCATTCTCCCGCGGGATGCCTCCTTCCACAAAGGGTGCATATATTGTGCAAGAAGGTGGGAGGAGCACATCCCGTAGCCTGAGTCACTGCGGGGCGAGAAGTCTGAGCAAAAGCCGGGTGAAAAGCCACTGGAGAAAAAGGGCGGGGAGCCTGTGATGCCGAATATATCATTTGTGACTGAGCCGGTCCTGCGGACTGATACAAGCTAGTCCTTGCTCTTTTCTCTCCTGAACTACTCGACTGTCCTTTCTCCATTCCTCTTCTTTTTAAGAACTCCTCGGAGTTCGACTCGGCCAAAAGTGCCTTGTCCACAACTTTGGAATATGTCTCACGTCTGAACATTGAGACTCGATCCTTGAGGTAGGGTTTCAACCCCCTCTCAAATTTCTGGGCATTCATGGCCTCAATAGCTATCATATGTGGAGCAAATCGAGATAGCTCCGAGAACTTGGCTTCGTAAGCTGCTACCGACATATTACCTTGCTCTAAGGTAATGAACTCCACTTCCATCTTCTCTTTCATCCTGACCGGGAAGTACTTCTTGTTAAAAACATCCAAGAATTCCTCCCAAGTCCAGTCTTGACCTTGTCGGGTCAACTCTCGGGTCCGAAGTGCGGACTTCCACCAATGATCGGCCTCACCTTCAAGCATAAAGGCGGCCCAAGTAACCCTTTCCGCCTCTGTAGGCGCCAATACAGAGAATATCTTTTCTAATTACCGAATCCATCCATCGATAACAAGCGGGTTAATACTCCCACAAAAGGTTTGAGGCCTCATCCTCCAGAAAGCCTCAATTCTGGCTTGTGCTCTATTAGGAGGAGCAGGTATAACCGCGGCATTAGGCGGAGTGGCCAGTTGCCTTGCCGCTAGCATAGCCAAAGTCTCGGCTATTGAAGCAAAGGCTTGGGCAAAATCGGGTTGATCATCACCCGATGGAGCATTATTTCCGTTGCCCCGTGTGTTGTATCCACGACCCCGGGTATTGCGTCTCATGATTTTTCCTGAGAACAACAATACAACATGAGACTAACTTGGATACGCATTTAGGAATAGTTCACAATTTACTCCATACATATTCATCAAGCATATTTACTAAGCACAAATCATGCACACGTGGTATACAACACAATATCATAACATACAATCTGTGTTCCTAGCGTAGGACTCTAAGTTTGGTTGAAGTTCAACTTGTTTTGACTAAGACTAATTTGTTAGTCTATACTTGGAATACGACTCCTTCCTAATACCTAATGCCTTGTTCAATAATGGTATCGAGTACTAAGCGACCCTAGGGACTCTAATGCCTAGGGCTCTGATACCACCTCTGTCGCGCCCCAAAATACCCCTTAGGAGTTTAGGGATACTTTAGGCGTGACTATACGTACCTGCCAAACCATCCTGTCATGAACAACATAATTACAGTACTAAAATAATGATAATCAGAGTGCTGAAGCTAAACATAAATGCGGAAGCGTAAACTAACTTTCCTTTTTTTCTATAGTTCTCAAAATGATATTCCAAGTGATCATAAATATACAAACATGCCTAAGACTAAGGTGGACAGGCCCACCTATCAAAATGTCGAACTACATAAAACCCTCTAGTACTCTCCCCTCAACAGTAGTCGAGGTACGGCCACACGTCGAGGTCTCGGTCCGCCTGAGACTGCAGTGAAATAGACGGCTCTCTCTCCTCTATATACTCTTCCTCGACCCAAGGTTCCGGGTCGAGGGCTTCCTCAGTACCTGCCAACATTAAAGTACGGCTGAGCATGGAATACTCAACGAGTACAAGCTACTAGCTAACCATAACAATAAAAACACACAACAACAATAGTACAATGCAAAGCAGAAATAGGAGCATCACAAAAGAAGTATCATAAGACACGGTACAATGCAATCATTTTGACGTGCGTGCATGAATGCAAAAACTCCGATAAAACTCATGCTTGAAAACCCGTTTCATATCTCGGTATGCCTTGTAGAAATCATGTATGCGTGCATGCATGAATGCCTTGTCATCATCTTGTAAACTTGCATCTTGTAACTTGTGAGCCAGAGGCTAGAACCCGAATCTCCCTAGGCTGCCAACCTCCTTGATATATGGTTTTCTTGTGAGCCAGAGGCTAGTACCCGAATGTCCCTGGGCTATCAACCTCCTTGACATTCAATGTTTTCTTGTTGATTATTATATGCATATGCTCTTAAAATCTCGGTCCATGCATACATGCGTGCTCGTGTTCATGGCAATGGTGACAATCATGGGAGAGCGGATAACAAGAGAGATATGACATCACAATTCAATTCATAGTATAAGCATAGGTAAACTTGAGTAATCTACATGGCATTTGATCAATTCATCATTCATAAGAACATATGCCTAAGACCTACTTCCATTTTATTCATTTAAGGCATTTACTCATAGTTTAGGCATTTTGTCAAACACATAACATGTAACGTTCCTTAGTAGTTCATCTCATTCTTTTTAATGCATGTTTTCCATTCAATCATAAAGGTAAGTTCATTATTGGTAAAATGCCCATCCTCCATGTTCCATTTCACACACCACACATATCACACACCACACATTTGGCATCTCATCGCCTCAATCAACATCTCATCCACACATCCATATCTTTTTTCTTATCTTGTTTATATTTATTAGAGATGGTACATTTCACAAGGAAGAAAATATAATGGCAAGAATCATATTTCATATAGAAAACCTAAATTATTGCTAGGGAAAGTTAGTAGGGTGTACTAACCTTGAATCAAGGCTTGACCTTGAAGAAACCTTGAAATAGAACCCCAAATGGTAGGGAAGAACCCTTGCTTGAAAAAGGCTTGAGTGGAGCAAGAAACCCCCTTGAAATGACCATGGAAACGCTGCCCTAGCCTTGGAGGAGAAGCTCCATGCGTGCTTGAGGCTTGGCTTTGAGAGATCCAAGCAAAAAGGAATGATTTTGGGTCTTGAAACCCTTGATCGTACTCCCAAATGGAAAGGGATCTTTAGAACCCTAGTTTCTTCTTCCTCTCTCGCAAATATCTCTAAGTATAGTGAATGAGGACCCAAATGGTCGAGCAAGCCCTTATGGGTAAGGGTTTAACGCCCAAAAGACGAAAAAGCCCTTACTGAAATTTCTGCAAAAACGCGAAGACCGAACGATCGGTGGTTATGACCGATCGATCGGTTGCCTACCGAGCGATCGGTGTTATGACCGAGCAACCGGTCAAAAACACGCTCTTTGGAAAATTTTCTCATACAAAAAAGTTAACCAATCGATAGCCTCCGATCGATCGGTTTTGGACCGATCGATCGCTACAATGACCGAGCGATCGGTGCTTTATAGGTCCCGACTGTTTTGACCATATCTTTTGACTCGCTCGTCGGATTTCGATGATTCAACCTGTGTTGGGTTCGTCTTTCGAAAAGGAACATTTCTAATGGTTTAGAATTTCTGATTTCTCCCTTATTTATTAATTAGACTACGAGAAAGGCCAATTAGCTATGAAAATTCTATTCGTTAAGTATAGAAAAGTCCGGGGTGCTACAATAGCTAGTGAAGTGTATTTACTTTTCTAGATCAACCATTTGATCTAAAACGCTTGAGAAAGGTCGAGAAGCGAGAAGGAACACCTTCGTTGTTGAGAAATCAACTCAAGAACAACCAAGAACCAAGAACCAAAACCCAAACTCCTCTTCCTTCTTCTTCTTTCTTCTCTTCTCTTTCTCTCTCTTTTTCTCTATTCTTAGATCTCTAGGGTTTTTAAAACCCTAAGACACGAAATTGGGTCTTTATAGACCCAATTGGGTTGTTAAGAAACACCCAAAAGGCCCCCAATGGAATAGTAGGTTGGCCAAAGGCAAAACAACCCAGATCGGTCGACCGGTAGGGAGCATCGGTCGACCGGTTAAAAGACCTCTCTTTGCTTAAAAATCCCATACCAATTTTCACTTGACTGGTAGCAAAATTGGTCGACCGATTTTGCCTGTTTTTCCTTTCTTTTCCATTTCCCACACTTAGAGTATCCTACATACTCTTAGCTTGAACCCATAGCTCACTTAGGGTCCTCATACCTTTGCTCTAATCATCTACACATGCGCATCACAAACCATATTTAGGATCTTACCAAAAATCCTCATTGCATAATAGAATACCAAGGTCACAGGGAAGACCTTGGCTCGAAGTATCTAGTGTAAAAGCACTATTCATACACTATTCACCTACAACCCCTATACCCACTTAGAGTATCTTCATAATCTTTTTTTGAGACTCAAAACATGCGCCTAAAACCCTCACTTGATTCACCATAACACCAAGAACATAATGGAAGGCCTTAGGCCTTTACGCACACCATATAAGGGCCCTATTCACTAACACTGTTCATAGCATAGTGAACTCGGATTCCAGGGTTCTACAATGAAGAATGAGAAAAATCTTGTTAAAGTCAAGCCAAATGACCTTGCAAAAGGTTCACATCATTGAGATATGTTTAAGATGAGGTTAATAAGAATAATTATCTATCTTGTAGACGAAATTACAGGGTTATTGAAATTTCGACGGTGAAATTTGCTTCTGAGTCACTGTTTTCTTTCTGGCCTCAATCTCGACGATGAATTCTAGAGCTCATCAAATTTTGTCGACAATTTCTTGCGGGAAACAGAAAATGCTGTAACGACTAGTTTTAAACGACTGGTTTTGTATTCAATGCTACTCCAACGGCCATAAAGCTTCTTGGGCTATAAAATGGATTGATTTATAAACTAAATAAGAACTTCTATCATTCTAGATCATTCAATCAATCAATCACAAGCTTAGATTTCCAAATCTACTGAGTATATCCTAGAAATCCTAAAAGCCCAATCTTGAGCTATTCAACTTCAATCTTTAAGAGATTTTCAGTGAGCTTTAGAGAGATCATTCAGCTCGTTCAGGAATATTTTTTGATTATAAATACTTCTTAACATGTGTATTTGAAAATCAAGAATCGTAGATTCTTTTCCTTGAAGCGAGGAGCTTTATAAGGTTTAATTTTCACCCGTAAGAAGATTGTGGGGTCAAGAGAGGGGATTCTCTTGGACTAGTAAGGTTTGATCTTCACCTGTAAGAAGATTGTGTGATTAGTAAATCGTGGTGAATCTTTAAGCGAGGAAGCTTAAGGCAGGGACGTAGGTAGGATTGCCGAACCTCAAGAACAATATCTTGTGTTTGCTTTCTCTTATTCTTCTCATTTATTTATTGCTTCTTATTGTTTGTGTAGTATTGCTAATTTCTATTCCTTTTTAATTAATATAATTGAAATTCGGCTTAAGGGTTAGGAAGAAATTTAAATTTGCCATAGACCCTATTCACCCCCTCTAAGGTCCAATCCTTGGGCAACACATCCTGCATAATAAAAAATATACTAATGTGTTGTGCTAAAATGATCACATTAGAGATCCAATGCTAAATGGTAATCTTTAGTTCAAACATAACCATCAATCATTGAATTACAAGCAAGACAAACACTCTCATTGCAACTTTGATATTACTTGATTTAACATAGTGGGTTATCAAAACATTCCCCAAAACCAAAATTTTCCTGGGAATTAATCTAAGAAGTGAATTCAATGAATCAAAATCATTGACTTGATCATACGTTGAGATTATGTTATTTCAAGAAGCAATCGTCTTTATCAAAATCATTGACTTGATCATATGTTGAGATTATGTTGTTTCAAGAAGCAATCGTCTTTTTCGATCATCTCATCAAATACATGGTACGCATTACAAATGGATCCACATTGTTGTGCATGTAGACCAGTGAATTTTGAATGAGATTATTATGATCGTGTCCCAATTGAAGAAGATTGCAATGAATTTCAACTAGCAATAACGAACTATGAAAGTAATAACGAGCTATTAAAGTTTTCCATCTTCCTCAATGCTCAATAAAACTCTACCACAAGCCTTGATCACAAACGTTGGATTTAATGTTTGCATGGTGCATTTGGGTGTAGAGATGTATGATTGTGATGAAGAAAGCATTTTGAGACTAAAAATTTGATTATCGTGTTACTGAGGAAGGGATCTTCCAATGAGAGAGAATGAGAAGTGGAATCTCTTAGAGGACAGAGGGGAAGAAAAAGACTGGGAAAAAAAAATCATGTTACCTCTTTCTGCTATAAGTGTTGGATTTCTCTAAGTATTGACAAAGTTTGAAAGATATATGAAGAGAAAGAATGGAGACGAGAGTGAACAAAGAGGGGAAAAAAATGTGCTTCTCTCTTTTTCATTTTAAAGACTTTTTTAACACGAAATTGAATTCCACAATTTGTACTTAAAATCATTGTCTTAATTCCCTAGGGAGAGTCTCTCTCTTCACCTCTTTAACATGAATTCCAAAACAAGTAAAGATCATAGAGCTCATTTTTATCCATCTAAACCTTAAAATCTAATTACCAAAAAAAAAAAACCCTTAAAATCTAGTAATGAAATCTTATACCAAATTAATGTGTGCCATATGTTGTTTTTTTTTTTTTTTTTTGGGTTCAGAACTCTTGGTGGACGCCCGAGTTGAACGCTCGGGTGTCCACACTTCACCGGACATTCTGGGTGATTAAAAAAGTGGGAAGTCGTTCATTTTCTCCCCGTGATTGGACTCCCCCCCCCGGAAGCTTTGGGGTAACCAAACAGGGCCATTGCACCCACTATTCAGAGTTCAGGCTGTTCCCACCCTCTATGTTCAAGAGAAGGAAGGGTTCTCGCAGAAACCGACGAAACTCGACGAAAGCTCCGATCAGGTATGTCTCCAACTCTTTTTTTTTTGTGATTTCTCCTCTCCCTCCCAGCACTAACGAAGGGTTAAGGTTGTTCTACTCTGTTGTTGGATCGACAGTAGTTAGTTAGTTCTTACATATATCTACTTTAATTTTACTTTTTTTTTTTGGGAAGGGGGGTTAATCAGTATGTTGGAGAAATTTCGATTAGAGAGAATGGGGTCTTTTTTTTTTTTTCATCGGGATGAGCCACCGAATATCACCGAAATGGGGGTGATTTTGTCTCGTCTTCTTCCTTTCTGACCAATTTCTCGTGTTTGATTATACACTGCTATAATGTTTTCCTTCAGCTTTTGTTTTCTTATTGGGTTTCCTCCTCTTTCCCTATTGCTTCTTCCATACATCTTATGCGCTATTCTGGTTGGTGTTCTACTTTACATGCTTTTCTACTTTCCTGCAATCTGGGTATTAGCCCCTTCAATGATAGGCACACAAATCTGAAACATGGAAAAATAAAGAAAATTGGATTAAACAAACTAAAAATGTAGTAAAAATCAAAATTTTTCTATCTGCTTCTCTCCATGTTTTCACCTATTGTCTTGGCAACCAAACATATTCATTAGGGTTCCTCCATCTACCTCCATTTTTACAAACAAAAAAATAAAATATTGACCTTCGGTATTATGCTAACTACAGTAAAGGTGGCTATACAAGACGCC